>VYZP01017964.1:4028-22371 GCA_013400635.1 Hypocryptadius cinnamomeus | reverse complement strand
CCCTGCCATGGCAGGGGTTGGAACAAGACGAGCTTTGAGGTCACTTCCATCCCAACCCACCCTGTGACTCTCTGACTGAGTACAAGAGTGCAAGTCAGTCTGACACTGTAAAGCAGGGTCACACCTGCTTGCTGCTCCCCAGGACCTGTCCCCTGTGCACAGGAGAGCAGGTAACACCCTCACACAGGGTACACCTGAGGGTACACCTGCAAGTATCGTTTCTTCCTTTGGTTTCCCACTGGTTCCCACACTGCCCACAGGAACAGTGCCACCAATCCCAACAGGTAGAGAGCCAAGGTTGTCTTAAACTCAGCAGCCAGAACCAGTCATTAAATCCATACTTAATGGACACCTTCAAATTAATCTCACACATGATACCAACTAACAGGAGTTTTCTGTAGATTCTAAAAATCCAGCAGCTCTGATTCTGTGAGGTTCTCATTCTTGAATAATTTAAAACAGGCAGTCTCTCTGTCTCTTTCTCTCCTCCCCCGATCCGTTTCTCATTCCTGTCAGTACATACAAACATTCTGCAATAGCTTTCAGAGTTCAAAAGGAACCACAACATCACAGCTGGCCTCTGATAAATTTCACCTACATTCCCATACACTGGCTGTAGAACTTTTAAATTAAATATTTCTATTCTCAGCAGATTGGATTGTTGAGAGAAAGCAGATGCCAGGAGAGCTGGAAGCATCATTAACCCCAAGGGCTCCTGCAATGCCTGGGAGTTAATTAGATGAGATAAGAATGAGGATGATGCATAAAGCAACCCACAGGCTCTGCTGCAAATCCAGGGAACACTGAAGAGCAAAGCCTGTCTGCTGGCACACCTGAAATTGAGCTTAGCCCCAAAACACATGAATAAAACATGCTGGCTAGGCATCTGAGACACAGGCACATCGGGAACACTGGGAACAGCCTGTAGGACAAGTGGAATCTGCTCTTCCCTTCATCAGCACAGAGAAAGCTTCTCAGTGGGAGCTTTCCCAGGGCCATGTGCTTGAAAGGAAGAACACAGTCACCTGTCCAATGCTCTCACCAGAGCCTCAGTAAAAGCTCTGGTCCCATCTCCTCCCTCACTGCCACGGAAATCTGCATCTTAAGGATGAAGCTTGGGAAGAGTTCCAGACAGCTGCACCTATTCTGTTTGTGCCACCTTGGTTGTTGTGCTTTGACCACATGTGATGCCAAGGGAGAAGAAAAGGACCTACTTGCAGAGCACAGCCCTGATCTGTGGTTGCAAAGCTACACAGAGAAGGAAGAAGCCAGAGGAAGGCTGGAAGAGAAAAAAAGCAGCAGTAGAGTCACGTCCAAATTGACTAGATGAAGACAATCTTTGAATGGAGGACGCTGTCTGCTGCCCAACAAAACTCTATCGCACAACATGCACCCCAAACATACAGCTGGCCCAAAGCCTGTACCTGGAACTTTGGCTCTGAATAATTTCACTGCAGAACTCACCTCTTAAGATGCAACATGTCCCCCAAAATGGTTTCAGCAGCAGCTGAAACCATTTTCCAAAGAAGGATTTATCAGAATTTCAGTCCTTTGGCACAAAAGAACCTTTATGGAAGATGAAAAAAAAACCCAAAATGGAAGTTTTTATCCTGCTAGGTATCTCCCTGCACTGAAAACACTTGAATTACATGACAGAAGGAAAAAAAGCTCCACTGTAAGAGTTAGTAAACACTGCACCCTGTCACTCAAAACCCAGACTTCTGGTTAGTCTTTCCATCTCTGTTTTACCTAAGAGGCACATATATGTTTCTATCTTTACAGCCTCAACCTGAAGACACAGTGCCCTCAGTTTATATACATCCATGCACAATACTTGATGAAGGCAAACAAAATACAATAAAAATATTGCACTGGAGTGTAAAACTTGGTTTATCAATTTTCAGGAAGCTGAAAATTGAGGAAAAATTCAGGGGAAAAAAATTAAAATCCAGTAACACTTTCAGGCAGCTGTTAACTGCAGTCACAGCATTCGTGCTTGAGGATCTGCTGGAAATCCGCATTATTTGCACTGTAACACAGAACATCATGAGAGAGGCTCCCAAGGAGCGTGGGAATGGAATGGCAGAGTTTGAAACACACATGGCCAGTCCTTTACAGCCAGTGATGCAGCAACATCATCTTCACACAATCACTTTTCCAGCAGTTACTACAATTTGAGAAGAACAAGTCATTTCAGTGAGTATCTGATAAAAAGCATATTAATCCCTAAGACATAAAGGTCTCATCAAAACCTTAAAAGACTGCTAAGCACAGCTATTAATAGTTTGCCTGTCTGCTTTGATTATATTTGACATAGTTTCCATATGGAAACTTAAACGAAATTTCATCAAGAGCTTTACTTTGTTTAAAATATCAATCCATCTAATGTAATAAATATTTGCAGATATAGGAAAACATCACCTTTGTGGGTTATCCTTATACAGAAGAGTGAGAGCGCTTCAAACACAGCTTCACTCCAATGCTTCCTACTTCCTTCCTGAATAATACACACCTTATCCTCCAACCCAATCCTCAGTTGTTTCACTTTGAATGCAGCTATTTTGGCTTCACTGCTTGTATTTGTGGAAAATCCTGTTTGTTTTCTTTGCACCAAGAGGCTTGTGGGGTCAATGAAGTTACTTACATAGATAAACCCTACGAAATCTCCCATAAAAATTAAAAAAAAATAGTGGAAGAAACAGCATCATGCTAATAAGCCAAGTTAAAAAAAACAAAACCGAACATAGAGCTGATAAACCATTAAGAACAGATACTATAGATACTAGTCCCATCATCTTTCCATTCCTGTCTTCCCTTGTACACAATTACAGTTTTTGTATGATATTTAATGAAAACCCACTAATTTATGCAAGAAATAGAAGCAGCCACATCAAGGTCAAAACTTGGATAAATAATTTCACATCATTCTCATTAAGATTGTCATTACAAGTTCACCTCTAACACTCCAAGAACCAAGTTATGATGCTCTCAGGAATCAGCCAGGTAAGCATCTGGACCCATGTCTGGAGACACCCTAAGCTGAGCCCAGAGCCCTCAAACACAGCCCTGGTACACAAGTGCCAGTGTCACAGGACACTCACAGGGCTGTGCCCCAGTGTGCAGCACAATGCTCCTTCCTTCCACCCACTGCTGGGAACCCAACCAGAAACACAGGAACACCTGCATCACCTGCCTCTGGCCCAGCCTTGGGATACAGCCATCTGTTCAACTGGGAGATTCAGCAGCTCTAAAATACTGAAGACCAGGTTCAACACATGATGAAAATCCATGAATTGAGAAGAGAAGTGCACTTTAACCTTTTTGCTCACTAAATATAAAGATGTGACAGTTCCTCTCCCTGACAGGTAGGAAGGACTGACATCACTACAAGAGATACACATTGCTGCAACACCAACTAATAAAAATCATTCTAAAGGAAGAATACAGCAATTGTGCTTGGGGTTTTTACCATTAGCTATTCTTCAGGTTTAAAAACTAGCAGAGTATTAAACTTGGTTTATCTTGAAAATAACATATTCTGTTTGACAAATTAAAAAAGGTCTATTCTACACATGCTAGTCCTAAACATTGTTGAACTACCAAAACTTACAGTTACTTGGTAAAAATGCAGGAACTGGCATGTTTCCATTTCCCTGTTATCTGCAGTGCTCCATGACAGAGCATGGCTGTTGTAACCAAAGGAGCAGCAGAGCTCTGGGCTCACACTGCTCACAGGCACAGCCACTCACAGAGGCTGCTCTCACAAACCCAACTGCTGGGAATGTCTGTGCCGAGTTCAAAAAAAGAACAGCAGCTTGGGAAAGAAAACTAAAAGAAAATCCAGTTCAGGGATGGCAAGCAGAGCTTCTTGTGGCTAGAGATTTCAGGGGGCCTTGCCAAGCAAGGATGGCAGACGCATTTCAAAAAATATTCAATTAAACAAAATGAGGTAGAACAGAAATTGCACATTGCCTCCTTTTTTTAAGGCCAAATCTGACGCTGCTGTGTTTGCAAAGAACACTCAAAGAAGTAAACAAGGTGCAGCGATAAATTCCAGTGAAAGTCTGAAGCACTGCTCAATGAAAGCAGGCCAGTTTTGCTCCTTGCCTTAGTTTGTGCTCTGCAGTTTATCAGAGGAGCAAATGTCAGGCAGTCTGGAGAGTGGACACTTCAGAGAACTGTGTTCCTCAATTTTATCAGCACACCTGCTGGGACAAACCCCCGCCCCCATCACAGCTATTTCCAGAGTCCCATGAGGAACACAGGCTTTTCCAGAACTGGTTCTTGCCACCCTTCACTTCCACAGCACACCCAGCTGTGTGCTGATCTCCTCTGCAGGGAGTGCCCAGCACCGAGCAGCCTCTCCGGTACTGAGCTACCCAACAGCACAGGAACTAATTAAATAACTAATCAATTCATGTGCCAAACAAACAACATGCGGAGCACAGCCACTTCACTGATGGTGCAGCATTCCCTGAAGTAACCTCACCTCTATTCCTACTTACAATATTTAAGCAAACGCAGCATCTGATGAGAAGGAGCAGCAAAGCTGCAGAGCAGGCTGTCTAAACCCAACCCACGCTCCCAGCAACAGGCACCTCCAGCTCTGCTCACACAGCAGCCACTTGTCAGGTGCCCCAGGCATTTAAATAATCTCTGTTAATGCCATGTCCTTTGGCATTTGCTTTGTATTTTTTCTGCAAGGTAAGACACTTGCTGTACTCCAGGTTCTGTATCAGGCACTGAATTTTAGGGAGGTTTAAAAACAGTTTGCTTTCCCATATTGAGACCTTGTCTTCTCAGCACACACTATCATTTACAATGCACTTATACTGCCAATTGTACTTAGGGCTCTCCAGCCACCATAACATTAATTAATCATAAATACTACCTGAGCTCAGTTCACCTGTTGCTCCTGTTTGAGACCCCTACACAGCCAGTACAGCTTGGTATATACAAGATTTCTGTATATACATACAGAAGTATTTATGCAACATGGCTTTAGACACGAGAACTTCAATTTTTATCCATCCTTGAGGCACACGGTAATGATAAAAGGAGGAGAAAGGTACAAGACAGACAGAAGGGAGAACACTGCTCCAAGAAAACTCACTACCATGGAGCCTGGGTTACCCTTCCAAACCTACAAGATGATTAAAAGGACCAAAGAGATTTACCACCTCTCTAATGACTCACTTCAAGCACAGTTCACTGCGACAGTATTTATTGCAACCTGTTCATATCACATTTCCTTCAAGTTCATCGTCAGAAATCAGTTCCTTTCAAAATATATTTTTAAAAAATCACACAACCAAAACCCCCAAAACAAAACAATTAAAACACCACCACCACAAAAAAAACAAACCCCAGCGAACAAACAAAGAAACAAAAAAACCTATCACACAACCAACTAAGTGCATTTCTAAACTCTGGAGAGCAGTGCAGCTGGAGCACACCTGGGCATGGTGCTGCGGCAAAAGGCACCGATGGACGGACGGACAGACAGACAGTGGTGTGAGGGAGACAGCAGTGCTGGGTCAGGGCTCCTCCTGCACATCTCAGGCCTCTGCAGCACACCCCACCGCCAGTCCCAGTCCCAAAACACCCTGCAGCTCAGAGTTTTCTGAATGGAGAGCTCTGCAGTAAACAGTCCAGACTGTTTCAACAGCTCTATCAATCACCTTAAGCTACAAGGCAAGCAGCCTTTCAAGCTATTTTTTATGACTTACCATAAGCTTACTTTATTATAAAGGCCAATTTGCTTGTAGATCCCTTGGTTCAGGGATCAGAGGGAAGACGTGACAGACCCACAAGAAGTGGGGCAAAGATCCACCCAGCTCCCCCTCAGCCTTTGGGACGAGCCCAGCAGGGCAGCAACCCCCAGGAACATCAAGGGCCACTGTTCCATGAAAAGGCCAGGAACCCCAGAGCAGGCTGAGCTGTGAGCAGGGCTTTGATCCAAAGGGCTCAGTACTGCAAACACAATACTCAAACCTGCATCTGCCCTGAGACACAGAACTGCAAACACAATACTCAAACCTGCATCTGCCCTGAGACACAGAACTGCAAACACAATACTCAAACCTGCATCTGCCCTGAGACACAGAACTGAGTGCTTTGGGAAGAATGCAGATTGTACTCTCTCTTCTCAGAGATCTAACATCTATTTCCAAAATGCATTGAAGAACGCCATTTGAATTCATGGTTACTTAAATTATTTGGAAAAAGCACCCATTTGTCTCCCATGGCAAGTCACAGCTAGTGCTTAGAGACACACAGAAAAGTCAAATGAAGTAAATCCCCCAATTCCAGATGGGGTTTTGGCAAATCCACCTACTGTATTTTCACATTATGATTTGCTTATGCTCTACAGAAGAAACACTTGCACAATCGCTCCTGCCGAGCCAGCCCCGCCAGGCCACGGACAGCTTCACAGGGCTGGCAGAAGCTCGGGCTGTGCCAGCTGAATCACTCCAGAGTAAACGGCACGTCCCTGTGCTGCACATGACATGGGGATTGAACAAAAACGTAAATCCAGAGGAATACTTTATTTTTACTTTCTGTCCTGTGATGTCTTTTCCCAGCTCTCAGCACAGTTGTTTGGACCAATCATACTTCAGGCAAAAAAGAGCAATGTTGCAAGCACAGGAGTAGATAGACAAGAAACATACAACCATAGCAGTTTCTCTGCTTTTGAATCACTTCCCAGCACGTGCCTCTGCTGCAGCTTCCTTTTGGGGTAAATACCACATTAGCTGCCAGTAAACCCTGTGGACCCACTGCCCTTACAGTCCCGGGCACTTGGAACCTTCTTCCAGCTCTTTCCGTTTCTGAAGTAACTGGGAACAGCGTATTTATTTGCTACTGAAATGTCAACAGAAAAGCAAACAAAGAAAACCCACCAGAGCTGCAAGCCTGACTTGGAGATTCCAGTTCCCACACACCAAGAGAGCATGAGGAAGCTTTCCCAATATTTAGAGACTTTATAAGCTGACAGACAACATGCATGTTTTTCCTCCAGTTTTTAGGAAAGCATGCATACGTTCCAGTTCCTGGACCAGTCACTCTGCAATGCATCTGGAAATGGTCTACATCCATAACAGAAATGCAGATAAAAAGGCAATGAGGATTTGCCACAAGATGTTGAACAGAGAAGTACGCTGTCATCCCTAGCAAGTGCTGGAAAGCAATGGGCAATGGCATCAGCAACAAAGATAAAACCAAGGAAAAAATGTATAATGCCTGGCTACAGAGTCACAGAATGCAGTGGAGTTTTGGAGGTCCACTCCCTGCTCCAGCAAAGTCTTCCAAGGGTCAGGGGCTCAGGGCCCTGTCCAGATGGCTCCCAAGTACCTCCAGCGACGGAGGTACCACAGCTCTCCGGCATTTCCCTATGGACCTTTCCTGCACTGTTCTGAATGCAGCAGTTTCTACCCTTACCTGTTTAATATGCACTTTCATTGTACAACACTGAATGTTCACAGAAGTATTTTTAAGAACCACAAGCAAGTCTTGCACTGAAATTCATCTGCTTATCAAGGATGTCTCCCTTCACCTGGTCGATACAGTTCTGTCTTCATCCATCCTGGAAGACAACTTTCTCTTCACACACCTCAGTGACACTACAAACATAGTAACAGCCTACAAGAACAAACAGATCCACACAACATTCATATGATTTACAAAAAAGTGGGAAAGGAACTACAGATCTTTCTTTTCAGAGATAAGTAAAAGGTGCACAATGGTCATAAATAAATACTTTAATATTTAGTAAGGACAGCTGAAAAGGGTTTTTTCCTTTTTGCTAAAAGGCTGTCCCACAAGACAAATGAGAACTGGCTTCAGAGCTTGGCGAGCAGTGGAGCTAGGATCAAGCTTGTCCTCCCAGCCCAGAAAAACAACACTGCCAGTTCATGAAAATAAACTTGTTTTAGCAGAAGATTTTTGGGTCACATCCAGTTCTCTGAAGTGCGTGGGTTGGTCCTATCATAAAGTCCCACCCAGTTCTTGACTTCTTCATGTGCCTGGCAGCATTTGAAGTTAAAAATAAATATAAAAAATACCCAAACAGTTTTTCAATTTCTTCCTCCAATAAAAAGCACAATAGGAATTGTAGATAAAAACTTCCACTTCGAACAGATGGTTTTAAAAAACATTTTGAATGGTCAGGTCAGGGACACAAAGAGCCTATGCTTTTGTCAAAGGGAACCTTCTTTGTGCAAATCTCCTGCAGTGCTGGACCCAATGACAGCTGTCTGCCCAAGAGTGCAGAGAAAGGTCTTCTCTGCCCAGAGAGTCTGAGAAAAGCACGAATTCTGTCCTTAAATGAAAATTCTGAAGTAATTAAAACAGAGCAAATGCTGGCTGATGGTACTTGATGAGTACAGATTTTCAAGTGATTTTTGTACCATTTCTTTTCATATTCACTTGACACACAGAGTTCAGCATACAGTTCTGAGCTGCTCCTACAGGAAAACTAGTTTTGCTTTTCCGAAAGGATTGGTAAAGCCTCTAAACTTAGAGAGTTTGCCACACCAGGAAAACAAAAAGCTTCAAAATAAGCTCCCACCACATCACTTTAAAAGCTTTAATGAAAAATTCAGAATTAGGTCCTGCTCCCGATGCCTGTGTGCCTCCACTGTTCACCCACTGCAGTGCCAACAGTGCCACCAGCCTGGTACAGAGGTGCTCCAAAGAGCCCAGCCATTAACATGAGAGCCTTGCCAACACATTCAAGCATTCCAAGACAATTTAAAAAAAAATTCTTTTCAAGAATGCAGTAGAAAATGGGAAGTGAGGAGTGAACATGTAGAGGCAGCTCTAGTTCAGGCGAAGTACAACAAACAGGTTTTGGATCCTGCGTGTTCCCATGGTACCCAGAGCCTGTGATCGGCCCCTCCTGTGCCAGAGCGAGGCCTCGCACCAAGGGTGAATGTTCTAGAGAAGGTGACGTTCTCCACATCCTGTAAACACTGTCTGCCAGCCTCACCAAAGCGCAGACTCGCACGGAGGGAGCAGCTTTCCCTGCTTGTACTTATTCCTGTAACTAAAGAGAGCTGGTTTTGCTCTGAGCTTGTGCAAGCCAAGAACCTCTGGTTAAGCAGAAGGCTCACACAGCTCAGATTATCCAAGCCTTTGTTTGGCCAGGAGCTTCTCCAGCAACTCAGGGTGGTGCATGCCCACACAGGCTGTGCTGCAGTCCACATGAGGTGCTCCTCTGCCTTTCCTGAGCTAAAGCTGAAGGAACAAGCCATTGCCATGGCTCTCCTCCACGGCCCACACAGTCCAGCTCCCCATTTGCACACCTGCTCTGGCTGCAGAGCCATGCTCACCTGCCATCACAGCCCTCCACTGCTCTAGCTTCAACATCAGAACCTCCAGAGCATCCTTCCAAAATCCTCCCCTTTTGGGCAGGAGAACCCAGACGCCGTGTTCGCAGCCTGTCCCAAGCACGGGCATGCCTCTGTCGGAGGATCTGCTGCCACTTGCTCTGGGTCACGCAGGATGCTTGTGGCTGAATGCAAACTGAGCCCTGATTTCCAGAGCCTAGCCCAGCATTCCCACCACTAACCACCACCCCTTCTGGAACACCCCTTTTACCCTGAAGGCAGCTATTTTTTCTCCAGGCTGTTTTGAGGGTCAGACAGTCCAGGACAGCTGCTGCACAACACAGGCACACAGTCACTGTCTGAACTGTGGTGCCTACTGGTCTCCCATATTGTGATCTGCAGCTGTGGGTGCTGCAGTCCAAAACTATGGGTTCCAAATTTGAGCCAAATTTAACGTGACATTTTGTGTTGCAAGGGAAAACCTCCAAACCACCTCATTCCAGCACCATTCAGTACACTGTCCCTGGGAATGTCTAAGAGGAACAGTGCATGGCTTCCAGATGCAAATCAGCCCAAATCAACACTTTTTCCTTCTGGCTTTCAAAGACTGAGCACAAGCAGGATGTGAGCAAATGCCATGCATCCAGTGCTTCTGGAGCTGTCAGTGACCTGCAATGAGCAGGCAAGCCCAGGGCACGTCGGGCCTAGAGCCGAGTGGGCAAAGGCAAAAACGTGTTTGTCTGAGAAAAAAGCTTGTGTGTGAGAGGCCAGGATTTCGTCTCCTTTATCCACACGTTATCCAAAAGCTCTGGCTGAGCAGAGCCCCCGGCCAGCCTCTGCCCAGGGCAGGCAGCCCCACACACCCCACGTCACCCATCGCCTTCCTTCTGGCTCTGCTGCAATTCTGTGTGACATTAAAGCCTCTCCTGACTAGAGCTTTTGGCTGTGAACTGTGTTAGAAAGGAAACCAATGTGAAACCAGGGAAAACAAGAAGAGACAAAAGAGGCAGGGACAGCAGGCAAGGAATATAGGTGGGAGAGCTTTCCACCAGCTTGGGAAACAGTACAAGATCAGAAGCTGTTTTACTGTGGACAAACCAAAACCTGAAGGCAAAATCCTTCCAGTCAGAACCACAAGCGAAAGGAAAGCTCTCCATGTTGCACCCTGGCACTTGTAACCACGTCCCTGAGCCAAGGTCCCGTGAAGCACAGCCCAGAGGTCTCAGCTGCGCTGCAGGGTAATAAACACCCAGGTGTCAGTGACAGTCACACCCCCAAGGGCTGCTGGAACCGACCCCAAGGTACCACCAGAGAACAAAACCTGTGACAACACCACAGCTTGATTGCTTTCCCTAGCTTTAATGTTCTGCTTTCAAGGATATCATTTGTTACAGCTGACTGACTCATGAAGATGAGTGCTTAACAACTTGAAGACATTAATGAAAACCATCAATTATATCTGACTTCAAATATCATATAAGAACAATGAACACTTTTGTTTGCTTCAATATGTGCTTTAACTTCAAGTTTTGCCAATAACCGGAAAAGCGTTAGAAATTAAAGTGATTAAATAAAATATTTACATTTTAAAATTATGTACTAATACTGACAGAAGTGCTAAGAGTGTTGAATAACTACTACACACCATTGGAAGAAAAGAAGCCAAAGTAACATTTTACTTTTAATACTCACTCTTCCCCAGAATGATGATTATTGTGATTAATGTGACCTACTCCACATTATTAAAAATAACATATTTCCATGAAAATTTCAGCAAGGGAAGATGCCACTTCAGTAGTAAAGATGCCAAAAGGATGCTAAAGGACTCTGACAGGCCATTCAAGCGGCCACTGAAGTCAGAAGGTCCTGCTTTCCCATGACCACCTCCTGTTCTCCACAAAGAGAGAGAAAGATTGTTAGACAATATCAAATAAAGTATTAACCTGCACTAACACAGATGTATTTTGGGAGCCTCCACATACTAAAAGTACACAACTGGCTTGCAGTCACACCTGGCTGCCTTTTTCCTTTTTTTTTCTTCCAATTTAAGGTAAGAGTTAAGGGGCAGAGGACAAGGCAAAGCTACAGCCAAAGTGGCTGATCTTCTGCAGGGTGGTGGAAGAGACACCTTCCAGAGCCACACTTAAACCCAGCCTGCCTTCCAAGATAGTTCAGTCACTGGACTTCCTCCTCCCGCTCAGATGCCAGGGCATGGCACGCCCATGGTGGAGAGGAAACTGGGTTTAACCTGCTGGGATCTCTCCTTCAGCAGAGAAAAGCGTGTGCTCAGGGCAGCCACACTCACCTTCCTGATGGCCTACGAGGCACCCACAAAACTGCAAATCACAAACACTCCTTCAAGTGACTCACTTTAAATCATAAACGAGGAGTAAGGAAAGAGCTTTCAGAAGGAGGTGAGTACACATGGTACCAGAAAGGGAAAAAAAAGTGTCTGAGGTAAAAAGAGGAAACGCGTTCGTGGGGGTAGAATATATAAATGGTATGACTAAATAAATAATAGAAAAGGAGAAAGAGAGAAATAGTAAGTAAAAACCAGATCAGTTTTTTATGTAAATCAAAATCTGAGGGCTTGACTCATATTCTGTGTCTTTGGAATCAAATTTTGTGGTAGGAAAATTGATGATGAGAACTTTGGAGCAGGAACAAAACCTTTAAAATATGCCCTAGCATTTGTCCAAGCTAAAAAACTATCAGACCTGTGTGTAAAGCCTTCTTCCTATGGTATCCTACCCACACTGCACAATTTCATTTTCAAATATGAAATAAAATAGGAACTAAGTCCTTTTAAAACCTCACACTGATGCACTGATGATTTGTGGATGCTTGACAAGCTGCAAAACGCCAACTCTCTGCTATAAAACCACATTAAAAGAAAGGTGTAATTATAATGTGCTTTGCCACTATTACCTCCTTGTGTTCCATGTGCTCTTGTTGTCAGTGAGAATACTTAATCAAAAGCAAAAAAAAAGATGGTCTAGAAGATAAACCTCTGAGCATCTTTCTTAAGGAAGGCTAGACACTGTACCAGCTCTTAATGGAAAATCTTTTGCTCAGAGAATTGTAAAACTGTTTGCTTAAAAAGTGCTGGATTTTTGCTAAAGAAAAGCTCCACCTTGGAGGAAACCTCCACCCTCTGTGCTGCCTGTACTGTTACTGCTCCAGTTATCTTCAGCAAATTAGAGCTTTAAATTTTACAAGTATGTGGACGCACAATAACGAGTCACTGCTCTCCTGCACATCTGCTTTGGGTCTTGCTCCTCATTTATGTATAAAAGAGAACTTTTCTCTGCAGCTCATACTCAGCTGTCACTCTGAGTACACCCCAGGGGCTGCTGGTGAGCAGGACATGCACCCTGGACCACGGCATGGAGCTGGGGATGCTCTGAGTGGTTACCAGTGACCCCCAGCACACACTGACAGGAGCCCTTAGCCTGCCCTCGGGATGCCAAGAGCTGGCTTCCCTGGAAGCTGACACTCAGGGAGCTGGAAATCAGGACGAGCATTCAGCTCCTCTCCGAGCAGGCTGTGAGGGACTGACACTGACCTTGTGGAACTGCACAGCTGTGAGTGCATCACCTGCCAAAGACCTGCAAAGGAGGGGTTTCTAACAGGTACCACCCCCAGGCAGCCCACAGCTGTTCCAGGGACCAGCACTCACTCCTTGTGCTGAGACACCTGGAAAAAGCACCTGTGTAACACAGGCCAGCAGCTTGGGCACTGCTGCTGCAGCTCCACCGTACAGCCCACACACCCCCAGCTCATCCCCAGCGCAGAACACAAGCAGCACAGAAGGATTTGCAAACCAAAATCCCTTTCCACAGCATCATACTAAAGGGCACACAACGGCAGGGCTACTCTGCAGCCAGGTCGACCTCAAAGTTCCACCTCCTGCACAGGGAGTTCAGAATGGAGTGAAACAAGATAGCCTCCTAAAATACAACATAAACATGAGTATGGCAGAAACTGAAAGAAAAACACTTGAGAGTCTGCCACAGAAAACCAAACAAACAAAAGGCAGCAACAATATTTAAGAAATTAACAGGGCCACTCCCACAACAAAAAAACCCCAGAAAGCAGACAGCAAAACAACCAGAAACTAGAAAGCACAGAGTGCAGAGTCAGAGGAAGGGAAGCTGGAGATCACTTATTTCTACAGTTCCCATCATAGAGAACACTGAAAAATACTTTTCTGTTGGCGTTCTATGTTATTGCTCAAAAAGTACATAGCCCTCAAATGCACGTCTGAGCTGTGAGCACCCAATCCTGCAGCATCAAAGGGAGCAAGACAATAACCCCCCCAAGTCTGGGGCCCTTGTGAGCCAGCCAAAGTGCTCAGAGCTGGGCTCAGCCCCACCAGAGCCACCTGGCCACAGCCCCAGCTCCCCCAAGCTCTGGGCAGCACAGCGAGGAGCATGGGCCCAGTGGCAGAGCCAGGCCAGGACCCCTCCCCATCAGCCTCTCCCCTCTCCTCAGTTCTGCTGCTCTTGCCCTCCCCTGGCCAGAACAGGAGCCCAGGCTCCTCATCCCTCCCTGCCAGCCCAGCCCACCTGCGGGAATGCTCCCACACTGGAGCATCCCAGAGAAACATCACCCTAACCTCCTGGGTTAGCCTGATCTTCCACTCCAGGTAACAGCAACGCTGCCCGACCTGACCCTACGGATGGGGCAAGTGTTTCTCAGCAGTGGAATAACAAGTTTCTTCTAAAAAGTCACAATGAATCAAATACTGCCTTTCACTCAAACCACTCATAGCTGTGGTTTGAAGAGAGGGTGCCTTGAATTGCAACATGCTACTCTTAATGCTTATTTAGAAATCAAAACCAAACAAATATATTTCCCATCCTACCACATTTGAAACGTTCCACAAAATTCAAATAATTATTCATGGGGGAAAGAAATAAAAAAAAACCCCAAAATGAAAGCCAAAAAACCTTTTATAGTTATCAGCCAATACCAGCTAAATACACAGGTGTCCAATACCAAAACAAACCTACACCCACTGCTTCAGAATCAGAAAATTAGGATCAGACATGATAAAGAGAGACTACACTGTGATCACCACCCATCAGAAGGCCAGGCTGTTTTGAAAAATTATTATGGGAACTATTTCTACTTCAAATTCAATTGATAGACTACAGATTTTAACAGAAGGAAAGAATACTTCAACTTCATACTCAGAATTAAATAATAAGTTTATTTATAATAATACTACAAACATGGCTTGAAGCAGGAAGTTCCATCCCTGCCCACTTTGTGTACTATATGAAAAAGGGACACATTCATCCAAATGTGGATAGGTGAAGGCCACCTTGGAATGTCAAAGCTCACTGCCCTACCATGGCACCATCACATGAAGGCCAGTGTTCTGCAGAGTCAAAGAAAACAGGGGCACAGGTAGGGCAGTAATGCTGTCAGTCATTCAGAATTCTGGGTATCAGCACCATACAGCAATTCCCTGGCACACTTCTCCCCTCCTTCTCTTTAACATGTTCTGGTTAACTTTTACCTACCTTGTCATCATTGCACATCTATTCTGGCTAAAGCTGTCCTGAGAATTTAAGGATTACATACATCCAGTGCATGAGGATGGAAGGGTTTCAGAAGCTCTGATCTGACTTAGGCTCATCACTGCAATTTCAAAGACAGCTGGAACAAATGAACTATTTTCCAATCCGGGCAGAAATGTCAGAACCTGTACAGCTAAGTCTGATGGGCATCTTGGAAGTCCTTTCCCTAAAGGCCTACATGGAGACACTTAACCAGCACAGATTGTCAAAGTCACCTGAAACTGACCCGGAGTAGAGATGATTCTCAGGTGTGAGCCCCAAGGTGATCTTCCAGTGTTTGTGCCTGCACCCAGATAAACACAGCACACAGTGACAAAACTTCTGGGGCAGCCACAACAACAGAACTGCAGAGGTGTCCAGCTGCCCCCATTGCAGAGCAGCCACAGCTCCTGTGCTGCACTGGCCACGTGGTGAGGGAAGATTTCTCCACAGTGCCTCATTCACCTGCTGCTCACAGCCCTCTCCAGGTGTCTGCCACAGCAAAAGCAGCACTAAGCTGTGTAGAAGCAACTGAACAGAATGAAGGGGATATACCAGATTGGAAAAAAACCTCAGGACATAAATTAAACCCCTATACAGCAAAAGCAGTGCAGTGCCAGGCAAATGGATTCTGTGCCTACCACAGCACTCAGCTCATTGCAAGGTACTACATGTGAAATTTTGTCAATGCAGACAGAGCAAGCAAAGAAAGCAAGAAATCAAGAAGGAGAGAATGGGATCACAGGTTTGGGTTGGAAGGGACTTTTAAAGATCATCTAATTGAGTTCCCCTGCCATAGGCAGGGGCATCTGAGGAGGGGGAAAAGAGAACGAGTGACTTGTGGGTAGCCTGAACTCCCATCTTTTGTTACTGTGTATACCGTGAAAAAAACAGGAAATTATTCTACAGCAAGAAAAGTACTAAATGCTTAAGTAAACACAAAGGTACCAAAAATCATACGCATTCATATTCATGAAATGCACATGTTTATGTAACTTGGAAGAATATTTGAAAATCTAATACTCCATTAATATTTTTAATGAAGCAGCAAAACTACTAGAGAAATGAAATGAACCCATCTCAGTCCCTCTTCACTTTCCTATGTTTATTCATGAGCTCCCAGGTCACCACTGCAACAGGTAATTAGTGGATGGGGATGGCTGGTAGGAGCAAACTCATATGTTATCCTGACCTGCTTCCAGCAACCGGAGAGCAAAACCGCAATTTTCCCCTCTTTGCAAAAGTACAGGCAGGTTAGCAACACCACCGATCTAGGAAAGACTGTCCCACGCAGGCCAACCTGCCCATCAAAGGTATTTTGAGCTATGAAATGCTGGTCTCAAGAGCATTTACACACACAAGCAAACAGTGCTCTCACAAAACACACCTGAAGTGCAAACCACGCAGCTGCCACACAGCACCACTCAGGGAACATACGGAGACGGGGCACCACAGAGCCATCACGGGTCTGCTGGGTGGGAGGGGGCAGCAGGCCCACCCTGCAGGGCCCCCCAGCACCAGAGCCCCCTCCCAGACCCAGCCTGCCTCCAGCAGCCTCGCACACGGGCACCTGCCCCGCAGCTCCAGACGGGAATCTGGCCACAGCAGACGGGAGGCCAGCACAGGAGCCAGCAGGACTGTGTGAGTGCGGGGTGCCTGGCCTGGCCATGCCATCTGCCAGTGCCCCTGCGCTGCCCTGTGACAGCACACGCTGTTACACGGCCTGGAGGCCAGGCTACATCTGCCTAAGAGTGCAGCGTTTAATTAAAATACATATCACCCACTGAAATCAGAAATAGAAAACATGAGTTAAAGGAATGGGAAGTGGTTTTCCAGCCCAGCTCTGGCACGTTCCATCAAATCAAGTCCTTGTTCAGGACTGAAACCATTCCAGGTCAAGCAAAGAAACATATTCCTCGACTGCACAGGAAGGGCCCAGCAAGCAGAAGCAGCCACTGACAGCACACACACACAACTCGAGAGCCAAGTCCCCAAACCCAGTTCATGTCACCTTTCCTGCACCCAAACTGCACTAATGTAACTCGAGAAGCCCAGCCAGGCAGCCACCGGTCCCAACTCCAACAGCCACACACCAGGACCACAACCACAGATGTTCACAGCAGTCTTTCCATGTCCCCCCCCCGCAGTGGAACTGATCCAAACAAGCCCGGGTTGGTTGCTACAGAAAACTCAGTTTTTGATGGCAAGGCAGTCTCTGGCTAGAGCTGAAGTGCGTTCCCTCTGGTACAGCGAACACTGCACAGCGAGTGTGCTCCAGGAACGCCCGGAGCCCGAACAGCGGCCGGGAACAGGCAGGAAATGGCTGGGTCTGACAGCCGGGGATTCTGCGGGGACACTGCTTCCAGTGCCTGCTCCTGCCAAGGCACAGCAGCACAGGCTGGCACAGGGCTCCCATGGATGGCAAGCACTGAGGTGCCACCCCTCGGCTCCAGCCGTGGAGTAGGAAAAAGGCAGGAACCACCTGCTGAAACCCCACTGAACACACCGGCATCACTCACACACAGATGCTGGGTATGCCCAAGGCCACAACCATGGCAATCACAAGGAAATAAACATTTTCACAGTGTTGTTTTAATACGAAGTGGCACGCTTAAGTATCAAACTAACTGTGATGATAACAGTAAAAGCCTATTTAAGTTGAAAAAAAGGTAAACTGCTTCCTTTGACTACAGCAGTTACAATCGAAGTGTGAACGCCAGAAAAGCCTTTAAATCGACAAAAAAGCAAAGCGGACTTTGAAGACCAGACCAAAAAACTCCCTGGGTTACTGCACCTCGGGGCTCTGTGCATCAGGCTTAGAGCAATGCCCCTCCTAACACACAGCAAGAACAACACACGGCGCAAGCCTGGAGCCAGTTCTCTGCCCGAGGTGTATGTATTACTTTATAACCAGCAAACCCCTGGAAATGCTCCCCTCGCGCTGTGGGACGTGTCCGCACTGCTGGGCACAGGGGGGCTTTGCCACTGGCTTCAGCGGCTCTCGGGGCAGCGTCCGGGATGCGGGAGCCCAGCGACGGTCATCAGCACCTGCCTTCATTCACGCACCGAACCGAACGGAACCGAGCGTTCCTCCCCCTGCTCGCCCGTGCCAGCTGCGGCTCTCGCCTTATCAGCAGCGATGAGAAACGTTCCGGAGCTCTGCCCTCTCACTACGCCGAGCAGAAATTACGCTGCATTTTCGTGCCCCACTGTTCCCGGTAGCCGGGGAAGAGCGCCCGGAGGCGGGCAAGGCGTTTGGGGGGCTCTGCCGCGCCCCCGAGGGGCCCCCGGACGCTGCGGACGGTGTCGCACGGCGACCACCCCGGGGACGGGGACGCGGCACCGGCGCCCCCTTCCCCCGGCGCTCCCACGGCGGTGCCGCCGCCCCGCACTCCGGCAGAGCCGTCCCACCCCCGGGAGGCGCCGGGACTCGGCCGGACGGCCGCC
>VYZP01017962.1:0-12979 GCA_013400635.1 Hypocryptadius cinnamomeus | reverse complement strand
TTTTTTGTAAAAGAGCCTTTCTCAGAGCAGGTGCCACCAGCTGTTGTACTGACTTTGCTGAGAAGGGGAGGCTGCAGCTCAACCTTCCTCTCAGACCCTGCATCACTGGGAAAAGAGCTGCTCTTCCTCTGGGGGAGCCCTGGAATAGCAGTGACCACAAGAGAAGCTGTCAGGGATGAGGTGGGGTGTCTGGGCTGAGCCGTGCATTTGGGATTGCTGGGTTTGCTGCAGGAAGAGGCGGTGATAGCCCCTATCCCATGGGATAGCAGCCCCAAATCTTGGTCTCATGGTGGATAGTCAGAGTGGTGGAACAGTAAAACAGGGGAAGTGCTGGGCTAGTGTATGTGTGCTCCAGGGTGAGTGAGCCAGGGAGTCATGGGGTGCCAGTGATCCCCCAGGGAGTCTAGTGAACCCGGTGAGCACACCAGCACAGTGTGCACAGGGAGCCCACTCAAAGAGCCCCTGCACTAGCTGGGAAGCAACAATCAAGCAGGAGATGCGATGGATGTTTGGGAGCTTCTTAATCTGGGCTCCGAGTAAGCCCCGAGGCAGCGGTTCCACCGAGGAGGAGGAAGCTCAGCTGTTTGCAGCAGAGCAGCCGTGCTGCTGGGGAAGTGAGAGCAGCTGGAAGGTCCCTGGGAAACTGCTCCAGCAAACCTTTCCTGAGTAAACAAGCCCTTGAGCAACCATGTCCCTGCTGCCACACCAGCCCCCAGCCCCACCAGCAGGGGGGGGACCTGGATGCTGGTAGGGGGCTGCATGGCAGGGCTTGCTGGAGCTGTATTGGAAAGGGCTTGGCTCTTCCTGCAGCCCTAATGCTAAAGCTATGGGCTGAAGAGTGTTCTCCCTTTTCCTGTGCTGCGTGGTTGGTCTGCATTCTCAGCTGGGGAGGGCACAGGGGTCTCTGGTGGGCTGTCTTCCAGCCCCCAGAGGGTCCTGCCTCTCATCTGTATCCCTATCCTGATAGAGATGTATGGCTTCTCCCTCTGCTTTGGTGCCACTGACCCCTCCTGGAATGTGTCTCCTGG
Organism: Hypocryptadius cinnamomeus; assembly: GCA_013400635.1. Lineage (NCBI taxonomy): Eukaryota > Metazoa > Chordata > Aves > Passeriformes > Zosteropidae > Hypocryptadius > Hypocryptadius cinnamomeus. Next base: position 11,951 of record VYZP01017962.1, on the reverse strand, counting down.
ATTGAACCCTGCCTAGCTGTTAGGGGCAGCCCTTTTTCTCAGCTCCATGTTTTAATTGGTGCCTGGAGGAAAGCATGAAGTCCCTATTGCTATCCCCAAAAGCAACATGAGGGCACAGGGAGATGGCACAGGATCAAGGGCTGGGGACTTCAAGGGCTGGCCGGGACAGGCCTCTTATCCCTGCGCAGGATAGAGGACTAGGGATATAGCACCAGATCAAGGGTTGGGGACACAAGGCAGAATGGAGGGCTGGGGACATCGAGGGCTGGGGACACAGGGGAGGATCAATGCCGAGGTGGCCCCAGGCTTTTGGCAATTGGGGCGTGAACATGCAGGCAGAATCATCCTGAGTTCAAGGGCATCCCCTCCAATGGGTCCCTCCGGTCCCCTCCCAGGTCCTACATCTACCAGAAGCGCTGGGTGAAGCTTGACACCGACTACCTCCGCTATTTTGACAGTGAAAAGGTGGGTGGAGAAGATGGATCTGGGGGTTTGGGATGAGAAGGTGGCAGAGGAGCTCCCCCAGCAGGGCCACCTCCCTCTGGGCATCCCAACTCGGAGACGTGGCTGTGCCAAGGGTCAGTATCCCAGGGAGCAGCCATGGCTGGGTGCTGGGGATGAGATGTGGGAGGCTCAGAGCCTCCTGGACATTGGAGCTGGAGCATTGGGAACCTGGGGCACTAACCGCCCCGTTTCCCCGAGGCCACAGACATGAGCAGCGTGTCTCCCACTCCCTGACCCAGGATACATACTCCAAGCGGCTCATTCCCGTCTCCTCCATCTCTCGCGTCTCCAGTGTTGGGGACCAGAAATTTGAGGTTGTCACCAACAACCGCAACTTTGTGTTCCGGGCTGAGAATGATGGTGAGTGATGGGTCCCTGTTCCCCAGCTCTTCTCCCTTCCCAGCCCAAGGGATGAGTCCCATTGGCTCCTGGGCTCAGGCTGATCCTGTCTCGCCTTTGGCCCCACAGCAGACCGCAATGAGTGGATACGGACCCTGCAGCAGATTGCGGAGGAGCGGAAGAGCAAAGCTGGAGCGAGGACATCAATGTCCTTAGCCGCTGACAGTGCCGCTGAGCTGGCCGATAAGAGTGGCTTCCTGGAGCTGCGGGGCTTTAAGCACAAGCTCTTTGTGGTGGTGGCTGGGGACAAAGTGTTCCTTTACAAGAATGCCGAGGTGGGTTGCTGGGGGGGCTGTGGCACTATGGGCAACCCTGATGCTGTTTCAAGGGGGACCCCTTCCCTTTGCACTCCCAGCCTGAGCAGAGCAGCAGTGAGCCAGGGCGCCCAGCCTGCCACCATCCCTCAAATAGGGACAGCACAGAAGCAACAGGGTGCTGCTCTCTGAGCCCTCCCTCTCTGCTGGCTCTGAGCCTTGGGATCTCCCAGCATGACACCCACCACAGAGTCTGTGGTACCCTAGGTACACCCAGGATGAGAGGTGGGCAGTGAAGGGACAGAGTTACCCCAGCTCCCAGGCACTAGATCCCATCATCCATCCCCCCCTCATCCCTTGCCCACCCTCCCCCACCAGGACTACCGGCTGGGGATTGGCATCACCTACATTGAGATGAATGTGGGGAACGTCAAGGAGGTGGATCGCCGGGGCTTTGACCTCACCACACCATACAGGATCTTTAGGTGAGCCCAGGGTGGGGAGGGGGTGCTGAGGGTGCTGCCCACCCCGAGCCATGGTATATCTCACCCCCATCCCTCCTGGCAGCTTCTCTGCTGACTCGGAGGAGGAGAAGGAGGAATGGGTGGAGGCCATGCAGCAGTCCATCACTGAGGCACTCTCCAACTCGGAGGTGGCCGAGAGGATCTGGGCAGTGGAGTCCAACCGCTTCTGTGCCGACTGCGGCTCCCCCAAACCCGACTGGGCCTCCATCAACCTCTGTGTGGTCATCTGCAAGAGATGTGCAGGTACCCATATCCAGAGCGGCACAAATGGGGATCCCTGGGGACCCCCAGACCTTTCCCACCCCAAAATGGGTCCCTAATGGCTCATCTCACTGGCAGGGGAACACCGGGGATTGGGCCCTGGCATCACCAAAGTGCGGAGCTTGAAGATGGACAGGAAGGTGTGGACTGAGGAGCTGATCGAGGTAGTGGCACAGACCAGTCCCAAAAAGCCCTTTTGGGGGGCAACACCCTATTCTCTCTGCATTATGGAGCTGCTGGCTGTGGGCTGGGGGGTGCTGGAGCACGGCAGGGCTCTTCCAGGCTGATTCCAAGCCCTTGGAGGGACACCATGGTGTGGCTTGGCTGGGGACAGGACCCCCAGCAGCCTTCCATTCTGTCCCGGTGGACCCCTGGCAGCCAGTTCAGCACGCCGGTAAGGACAAGGGGCAGTTCGTGTGCCACAGACAGACGGTGTCTCTTTGTCCGTGGGTGCGTGGCTGTGCAGCGGCCGGAGTGGCTGTGGGGCCGTGGCTGTGGGACGGGAGTAGGGCCGAGGGCAGAGCAGTCCCCGAAGCGGTATGGCCGCCGGCGCGGAGGAATGTGTCGGCGCGGCCAGGACTGGGAATGGGTGGGCGGGGGCAGCTGGGATTCGTTTCAAGACCTAACCTGGCAGCCATTTCCCGCCGGCAGAGCCTGGCTGGCTCCGTTCTTCCCATCCTGCTCAGATCCTGCATTCCTGCTTGGCGTCCCACCCGCGCAGCCCCCGCCCCCTGCGCTGCCTGCTCCCCGAGCTCCCAAACGCTTCCAGCTGCTGCCTGCGGCTGCTCCCTTTCCCCTCCCCTCTCTGGGAACCCTGCCTGAAACCACCGCGGCATCCCCAGGGCCCGAGCTCGCACCCCCCCTTCTCCACTCTCGCATGAACCCACTCCAGCCCTAAGAACTGCGGGGTGCTGGCAGTGTCCCGTGGGTGTTGAGGAGATGTGTATCTCCCTGACAAATCTCTTAATGGCATTGCTCAGCTGTGGCTAGCGGGATGGCAAGGGGCCACGAAAAGCACTTTGAATCTGTCCCCATGGGTACCGAGCACCACCCCACCTCCCACAGCTGGGTGCTGCTTTCCAGATGNGGGTGCACCTGCACCCTGCCCACCCCCACTCCCCACTCCCCTTCACCATCCATGCTCTTCCGGCACCCCACTGTTCTTCCGGGGCAGCACCCTGCCCCCCAGCAAAGCCCCCCCACATGCCCCAGCAGCATGGTCACATTGGCAACTCCTTGTCATTGTTTCCACAGCTCTTCCAGCAGTTTGGCAACACAATGGCCAACCAGTTTTGGGCTGCAAATGTGCCTCCCAGTGAGGCCATCAGCCCCACCAGCGGCAGCCAGGAGAGGAGGCGCTTCCTCATCGCCAAATACCGGGAGGGCAAGTACCGTCACTACCACCCACTCTTCGGCAACCAGGAGGAGCTTGACAGGGTCAGTTCCCCCAGGGGTGGGCACCCACTTAGGGGTTCTGCCTGAGCTGAGGTCCTGAGGCTCTTTGGGGAGTGAAGTCTGTGTCCAAGCAGACTGCCCACCATACCTCCCTGCCTGTGTCCCCCCAGCCCCCACTGCACACCCTGTGTCCTCACTGTGCACCCCAAGCCAAAGTCTGGGGTCTCTAGGAAGGACAAGCCAGCTGTGGGGACATGGTAACATCTCTACTGTGGGGTGCAACCAACTTCGTGTCCAGGCTGGAAAGCCTTGTCCAAGATGGGATCTCCCTACCACAGCCAGGCAGCCCCAGGGTTGGGGGCTCCAGGTTTACCTCTCCCTGGTCTGGAAATTGTTTTGGGTTCAAGCTCTGGGCTGGATGGGGCTTAGGGGAGCTGGTGCCGGGGGCACACCCCAGTTGAGGCAGCTTGACATCCCTCCTCAGGAGTACCTGGCCAGCACTCCTAATCACCACCCATGGCACTCATTCCCTGTGCTGGCTGTTGGCAGGGTGCCAGACTAGAGCAGTCTGACAAGGAACATAACACATGGAATGCCATCCTGGCACTCTGGCTGCTGACTTTCGCCTCCTGCTCTGCCATGGCTTTGCCCCTGCCGTGGCTTCTCCAGTGTTTTTACAAGTGGTGGGGGCGCATGGGGGGCCCAGGCAGCCGAGGGAATTCGCATGTGGGCTTGTTTGTTTTCCTACTCTGGCTTGGCCGGCCCGCCCCGCTGCCGTATGACTTCACCCCGGCTCCTTGAGGGAGGGATTCGCTGCCGGCTCCAAACTTTTTCTCCCAGTTTGAGCCTCCTTTGTTCTGACCAGGCGGCTGGGAGGCGGCCGGGAGGCGGCCGGGGGTCCGGCAGCTCACTGAACTCACCCGGCTCCTTTCGCTGGGGGTCTCCTCCTCCTCCTCCTCCTCCTCGGTGGGAGCCATCAGCTTCACCACTGGCCTCCTGGCTCTGCTGCAGGCTCTGTGTGCGGCTGTCACCACCAGTGACCTGGCAGAGACGCAGGCTCTGCTCTTCTGTGGGGCATCGGTGACCTGTGACACCGGGGACCCCCGGTGCCCAACGCCCCTGGCCCTGGCTGAGAGAAGTGGGCAGCGGCTGCAGATGGAGTTCCTGCTCCACAACAAAACCTCAGGTAAGGGCTGACCCCCTTGAAGCTCCACCATGAGCTCACACCCACTGACAACATTCCCGGAGTTGCTGCTGGGGTGTTCTGGGGGACACAGCTATGTTTTGAGCTGGTCCAGCTCTGTGTCCTGCCCAGCAGCTTCCTGGCAGGAGGCTCTCCATATGCTGGGACTGTTGAGGGTCTGTGTACCCCGTGAGAGGGAAGAGAGGCTTTGGGGAACCCTTGCACCCCTGGGGGCTCAATCCCAGCTGGGAACACAGGTCTGGAGCCCAGCTGGGGGTGCAGGCTGGTGTTGCAGGTACCAGAAGGGATAGGAGAGAGTATTCCCACACCATTCTGGCATGCTATGGGCATTCCAGGCAGCTTCAAGGGACATTCCTCTGTCAGATGGGCAGCCCCCACCTCCAACATGTCCCTGGGGCAGGAGGGCTGACCCCATAATGACCAGTCCCATTCTGCTGGATGTGCACCCCGGCCCCTGAACTTGACTCCAGGAGGGCTGACAGCTCCCATGGGATCTGCACCCTAATACAGGTGTTGGGCAAGTGAGCAGGAACACTCAGGCAGGTGAAACAGAGGTGTGGGGGGCTGGCCAGCACCTGCCACAGCTGTCACCTCCCTCCTTGCCTCGGCAGCCAAGTCTGTCCTGCATTCCTGCGGAAGTTGGAATTTGCCCAGGTCTGGGGCTGGCCCAGCTCTTCCTGATGTGTCAGCACTGAAGGTGTCTGGGAGAGCTGTGAGGCCTCCCAGGCCACCCCAGCGAGCCAGAGAAATCCAAAGCTTGGGCTCACATTGTTCCTATCCTGTCCCAGCTCAATGCTTAGGGAGCGGCTTTGGGGAGGACTCAGGATGTGGAATGACTCTCAGGCAGCACTGGATTTGGATACCAGCACTGTTCCTTGCACCCCAGCTGTGCTGTGGTGGGAGCTCGGGGTGCAGCCTGTGAGATGCTCCTTGTGCTGAGATGGGGGAAACCCAGCTGCCTTGTGGGGCTGGGGGAGGAGGGCAGCTCCCCATGACAGACAGATCTCCCTGCTTGCAGAGCCGCCACGCCTGGAGATGGTGTGCAGTGAGGAGAAGCCCTACTCTGTACACCTGCCCTCCATTACCCACAATGGCTTCCTCTACAAGACTCCCTCCATGGTCAAGCCCATCAGTGAGCGGAAGGGCCCAGAAGGTACATGTGTGAGACAGGGGAAAGGGAGCTGGAAGATTGATAGCAATTTCACCTGTGAGGGGAAATTGCACCCTCCCCTGTTCTCTCAGGCATTGAAAAGATGGTGGGGAAGTGCAGCCCTACTTGGTGGCCTGGTTTGGTGGGTGGTCACATCAGATGGGCACCCAGTGGGCGCTGCTGGAGTGCTCAGGCTGGTTTGGTGGGTGCCATGGGGCGGGCCAGAGCTCAGGAAGGCTTCTCAGTGCTCTCCTGTGCTGTGCAGAGTTCAGCAGGCGGTGGTGCACGCTGCAGGATGGCGTGCTCAGCTACTATGAGAACGACCGTAACACTGTGCCCAATGGCGAGATCAGGGTGGAGGAAATTGTCTGCCTGGTGAACAACCCACTCCATGCCCATGGGTAAGGCTGCACTCCCCTGGAGCACCCCAACAGCCCTCCATTCCTGCACGGCCTGGCACAGCTGCAGTGGTCCCCATGAGGGGTGTCACGAGGGGACTGTAGTCCCCAACCCCACCAATGGCCTGTGAACCGATGGCTTTGCAAGGATTCTGTGTAAATCGTTTGCAGTCCCTTTGGAGCATCTTTCCAATACTTTTGTAATATCTTTGCGACCTCTTTGCAGCTGCTCTGTAGTCCCTTTGGAACCCCAGTCCAACTCCTTTGTAACCATTTTGTGGCCCCTGTGCAGTCCCTATGTCTCTTGTTGGAACACATCTGGCAGCACAGGGATGCTGGAGTGCTTGGGGCAGTGGTGGGGGGATCCCCACATTAGATCAGCCATTGTCAGAGCCATCAGCAGCCATGCAGCAGGATGCTCCCACCCCTGGAACACCCCTATCACCCACCCCGCTCTATCCCACCCCTGTGGGTACCCAGGTTCTGCTTTTTCTCCCTCCTGAAGGATCGAGAGCACGTTTGAGGTGTACACCGAGGCCGATCGACTCTACCTCTTTGGGCTGGAGAGCCCTGACTCTGCTCGAGAGTGGCTCAAGTCTATTGCCAAGGTGGGGTGCAGGGGCCTGGGGTGGCCCTGGGTGCTGGTGACAACTGGAGGCAGTGGTGCTGATGGATTCCTCTCCTCCCTGGCTCAGTCCTTTGTCCACCCCTGTGCCGAGGAGCTGCTGGCACTAGACTTTGAGCGTCTTGGCCGACTGCATTACAAAGGGGGTCTCACCCTGGAGCGTGCCCAGGAGGGCTGGTTTGCCCTGGTCGGCTCCACTCTCCATGTCTGCTCTGAGGATGGCCGTCGGCAGGAGCCTCTCCAGCTGCGCAAGCTGCAGGAGCTCTGTGAGTACCCCTGCCCTGCTGGCAGGACCCCCCTGGCTGGGGGGGAGGGCATGTCCCCCAAATCCTGCTCTAGGGTACACCTAGCTTTTGGTGGGAGTGGTGGATATCGCTCCTGTAGAGCTCAGGGTCCCTTGAAAGATAGGGAATGCAGCTGCTCTTTTTCCTCTCCATCCTCTTCCTCATCTCTGCTTGTCCCATTTGACTGGAGCCGGACCTGTTGGCAGAGCCTCCCGCAGCATGTGGGTCTAGGGGAGCTGTGGCACCCCATGTTCCTGTAGGTGATGGGCTCCCTGCCTTCCTTTCCAGCCATCCAGGGGGACCATGAGGTTCTGGTGTTGGTGGAGAGGCGGAGGTAAGAAGGTGGGGGAAAAGGCTCCCCCTCCCCCCACCGGCCAAATACCCCTCCTTGTTCTGGAGTGTCTTTACCCTCCCTGCCATGACTATAGACCGCTAAAATTGAGTTGGGCTCACCTGCAGGCCCCCAGGGCCAGCCTTCTGGGGGTTGCAGATGTGCAGTGGGGTGGGGGGAACACATAGCTCCTTGCTGAGCCTAGGCGTGCTGGCAGGACGCTGTACATCCAAGGGGAGCGGAAGCTAGATTTCCTGGGCTGGGTCCATGCCATCCAGAAGGCTGCGAGCAGCTCGGGAGACACCTTGTCGGAGCAGCAGCTGACGGAGTCGGATGTCCCACTGCTGGTGGACCGCTGCATCGACTACATCACTCAGTGCGGTATGGATCAAGTCCTGGGATGCTGGCAGGGACCAGAGCGTGGCATTCAGGTCACCTCACTGGTGTGGTGTGGCAGGCTGAGAACCCTACATGATTGTGATTCGTGATTCCCTCCCTCCCTGAACGTCTGCTCCAGCTCTGTGGGAGGGCTCCAATTGTAGCAGGGCTTTGTCTCCAGTCACAGGAGCACCTGCAGGATGGGATGCTCTCTGGCACCTGGCAGTGTTTGATGGGGAGCTGGTGGGCCGGGAGTGGGCTCTGTCTCCTGCAGAGGAGGTCTCATTCCCACTGGCTCCATCACAGGGCTGACGTCTGAGGGAATCTACCGCAAGAGCGGGCAGAACTCCAAGACCACCAGCCTTCTAGAGGTGCTGCAGCGGGATGCACGCTGCATCTGCCTGAAAGAGGGCGAGCACCAGGTGGACGATGTTGCCAACACCCTCAAACGCTTCTTCCGTGACCTTGGGGATGGGCTCTTCACTCGGCGGTGGGCCCCAAATTGGCTGTGGGCAACGGGTGAGCCCTGGGGGCTGCTTGGGGGTGGCAGGAGGAGGGGCGTGGGCCCCTCAGTTCTTTGCAGCCAGTTTGTCCCCTTCATGCGTTGGAGAGACATGTCTGGGCTCCACGTGTTCCCCTGTGCTGGGGTCTCAAGTGGGTGGGGAGTGAAGTGTGTTCATGCTGCCCCTGTACAGACTCATGCTCTGGCAAGGGGAGACAGCCAGATCCCCCTTCCCTTCTGGATCTGCTCACTGGACACTTGGGATAGATGCACCCAGCAGAAAAACAGACACAAGCTGTCGCCCCATGGAGCTGGGATGCTCTGGCTTCAGAGAGCTGGGATGCTCCAGCCTTGTGATGCTCCAGCTCTGTGGAGCTGGGATGCTCTGGCCCCATGATGCTGGGATGCTCCAGTCCCATTATGCTGAGATGCTCTGTTCCCATGAGTCTGGGGTGATCTAGCCCTGCAGAGCTGGATGCTGTAGCCCTAAGGAGCCAGGGTGCCCTGGCCTCACAGGACTGGGATGATTCAGCCCCATAAAGCAGGTGTGCTATCACCCCATGGACCTGGGATTCTCCAGGCCTAGGATGCTCTGGCACCTTGGAACTGGCAGGTTCCAGCCCCATGGAGCTGAGATGCTCCTTCCTCATTCAGCTAGGGTGCTCCAGCCCCATGGAGCTGGGACAGTCTGGCCACATGGAACTGGAGTGCTTTGGCTCCATGATGCTGGGGTGCTCCAACCCCATGATGCTGGGTTACTCTGGTGCCATGATTCTGGGATGCTTCAGCTCTGGCATGTTCTGGCTCTGCAGACTTGGGATGTTCTCTGGCCTCATGGATTTGGGATGCTCCATCCCCACATTGGGACAGGAGAGGGGAAGTGAAGTGTGTAGAGGGGATGGTGTGGCCCTGAGCCTTAATCTCCACTTTGTGCTCCTCCATGTTCATTCTCTCCCTCTGGCAGCGCTGGAGGATGAGGGGGCAAAGGTTGGCGAGTACCGGCAGCTCTTGGCTGCCCTCCCTCCAGTGAACCGGGCCACACTGAAGGCGCTCATCAATCACCTCTTCCGGTATGGCATCGACCTGTTGGGCATCAGCCTCTCCACTGTGGGATCCTTGGTGGCTCTGGGGTGTGGGAGAGCCCTTATCCTTTCGCTCATGTCCCCAGCAAGGAAAGGAGAGGAGTTTGGGGTCAAGCTGTGCCTGATGCTAAGCATCATGTCCTGCATGGGGGTTGAAGGGTAGGGTCCGGGGAGGGCTCTGGGGCAAGGAATCTTGACCGAGTTTCCCACAGGGTCCAGTGCTTCTCTGGGGAGAACCAGATGAACACACACAACCTGGCCATTGTCTTTGGGCCCACACTCTTCCAGACGGATGGGAAGGACTACAAAGCAGGACGTGTGGTGGAGGACCTCATCAGTCACTATGTGGAGATCTTTAACGTAGGTTCACCCCTGGGTCCCAGCGTGCAGACATTCACAGGGAATGGAGAGGTGGAAAGAAGAGGAAGTCAGGTCTGCTCTGTCTGTAGACATCTTGCTTTGGAGACAAGGGGAGAGAGGACCATGTCTTTTCAAACCTTAGAAACCGGAAGCCTGGAGCCAGAATGGTCTGGTCAGCCCTGATGGCTTCTCTTCCCTGGCAGGTCAATGACCAAGAGATGAAGAAGCAGCAGGATGAAATCACAGCCATCATGAAGATGCGGGAGGCATCATCCAGCGGAACACAGGTGGGTCCTGGACGTGGGGACGTCTTCTCCTGGGGCCCTCAGTGTCTACTGTAGCATCTCTTGGACATGCCCTGGGCAAGGGATGTCCACATTGGTGGGGGGGATTTCACCCACACGTGGGAAGCTGCAGGTTGAAGCCCTTTACTGTTGCCCTCCAGCAAGCTGGGGACTTCATCTGTACTGTCTACCTGGAGGAGAAGAAGACAGAGACAGAGCAGCATGTGAAGGTGAGTGGCAGGGCAGAGGGTGAAGAGGGGACAGGGGTCCCCCCGTTGTATGTCCAAGCCTCTGTGGTGGCATGGGGACTCACGCTGAGCTGGACATCTGTGCTGTGAGGATGGAAGGGCCCTGGGCTCTGACTGATGGAGACTTGCCCCCTTCCTCTCAGATCCCAGCCACGATGACGGCTGAGGAGCTCACCTTTGAGATCCTGGACCGGCGGAAAATTGTCATGAAGGAGAAGGACTACTGGAGCTGCTTCGAAGTGAATGAGAGGGAAGAGGCAGGTTGGTGCAGGGGCATGAGGGTGGTGATGAGAAGAAGAGAGATGGAGATGGAGATGATGTTAGAGGTGGAGATGGGGATGCAGATGGGGATGAAGTTAGAGATGGGAATGAAGTGGGGATGAGGACGGAAAAGATGATGGACATGGTGATGCAGATGGAGTAAGCATGGGTATGGGGATAGAGATGCAGATGGAGATGGGAATGGATATAGGAATGGATATGAAAAATCTCCCCTTGTGATTGCACCGTGGAGCAGTCTGGGATGGGCTCCAGGTGCTCAGGGGAGGACAGTTGCTTACCTCATCCAGCTTGCACTGGAGATGGGCTGAAGTTTGGGCCAGGGCATCTGTCTGTATCCTTAGGAGTTCAAGTGCCTTTGAAGCTTTGATGGGGGGAGGTGTCCAGGTTCTCTGGCTACCAAAGTGAGCAGCCCTATGTTGGCCATCAGCAGCAGCAAGGGAGAGATCAACAGAAACAGGATGAGAGCCAGGTCCTGCCTGCTGGTGACTTGAGCTCCTACTGCCAATGGGTGGGGATCAGTCTTTTCTAAGTAACAAGTGACAAGACAAGAGGAAATGGCCTCAAGTTATGCAAGGGGAGGTTTAGGCTGGATATTTGAGAAAATTCCTCCAACTAAAAAGTTGTCCGGCCCTGGCACAGGCTGCCCAGGGCAGTGGTGGAATGTCCCTGGAGAAATTGACAAGACCTGTAGGTGTGGCACTTGGGAACATAGTTTAGTGGCAAGACCATGTCAGACCCTCAGGACACAAGTGTGACACTCTCTGGATGGGAGCTGGCCCTGGGTGTACTTCCTGAGACCTGACTGTCCCCTGACTTACAGAGCGGCCCTTGCATTACTCGGAGAAAGTTCTGCCCATCCTGCACTGTCTGGGGACAGAGAGTTACCTGGTGGTGAAGAAGCAGATGTCCATGGAGAACATGCTCATCTACCTTGGTGAGAGGCAGGGGCCATGGTCTGGGCAGGGAGAGAAGGAAGGGGAGGTGATGGGATGGGATGGGATGAGGATTGAACACTGATGGGGATACAGAGTGGAGGGGAGGGGATGGAGAAGGGGTTGGGAATGGGGAAGAGGATGGTATGAGATCCAAGTAGGCACCAGTTAGCATGTGACTTGGAGTCCCCTGATATGGTGTCGTGGCCAAATGCTGTACCCAGAGCAGTAGGGAAGCTGGTCCTGCCTGGCCTGGGAATTGAGGGGCAATGCCAGGACTCTGCAGCAGCTGGAGGGCTGCTGTTACCCGGGGCGAGGGTCTGGCTGTGCCCTCCTTGGGGGCCTGGTCCCACTCAGGTGTGTGCCTCCAGCCAGCAGAGTGGGGGACTGCAAGCATGGCATGATGAAATTCCGGGAGGAGAGGAACCTGCTGGGGCTTGGGCTGAGCACTGGCTTCCACGATCGCTACTTCATCCTCAACCAGTCCTGGCTGCGCCTCTACAAAGAAGTGCGGGTGAGCCCTGCCTTCTCCTTCTTCTCCTCCTTCTTCTCCT
>VYZP01017960.1:0-21454 GCA_013400635.1 Hypocryptadius cinnamomeus | reverse complement strand
CGGGGACACCTGCGACACCGGGTACCAAGCCGGGGACACCTCCGACTCCGGGCACTGCCCCTGGACCTGGAGGGAAGCAGAGTAGTCAGACCCCCCACAAACACCCCACTGCCACGGTGGGGACATGGTCTGTCCAGGGTGACCGGAGTCTTTGGGCACCAGCTTTGTGGTGGGCTCCTCACTCATGCTAAAGCAGCTCCTCAGGGTACCTGGGATGTACCCGGGAATTTCATTCCCAGCTCCCTACACCCATCAGGGGCCTGGCCACCCAGGATGTTGGGAGTCCCAGGGTCCCCTAAGTCTGTGGCTATACATCTCAGCTCCCTCAGGCCTGGCACATTTTCCCTAAATCCTCCAATGTGTGATTTGCTCCTCACTTTTTTCCCATGGAACAGCCAAGGCGGGAGCAGCTGAGATCTGCATCACCAGGAGCATCCCTCATTAGGGAAGAAGAGCTCGGCACAGACACCGAGTCCCAGCCACCCTGCTGGCACCGGGCACAGCAAACCCACATCTCACGGAGAGACCGCGCGTGATGGGCATGCTCTGCCCCTGCCAGGCTTCTGCGTCCCGAGGGGCCCGTCAGGCCTTCATCACTGCTGGAAAAGCTGCTGGAGCCGGGACAGGGGGCAGGGGGAGCACCCCGTAGAATGGGATAGGGACTGCCGGGGCAGCTGCGGAGCCGCACAGCCCCTGGCATCGATGCACGGCTCTCCCCTGTCCCGAGATGTGTCCGAGGCAGTAGGAACTCACCAAAAGCTCCCGCCTTTGCCGCTGCCTTCGCCGCTGCCGCCGCCGCTGCCGGTCCTCCGACTGCCGGGATAGCGAGAGAGTGTCAGGGTTGTGGGATGAGGGAAGGAGACCCTCCCCGAGCCCCAGGGCAGAGCCCTCTCATCGCCTCACCTCCAACTCCTGGGACACCGCCGATGCCGACACCGGGTGCAACTCCCGGGATGCCGCCAACGCCGGGCAAGACACCGGCTCCTGCCGCGGGGGACAACACGGTCAGAGGGGACACGGGGACACAGCCAGCATCCCCGGGCTGGGAGGGAGGGAGGGGGGACAGGGAGCAGCTCCCTGCTGGGGACGTGGGTGGTGTTTGTGCCGCAGAGGGTGACTCACCGAGTTTCGCTGCTGCCTTCGCTGCTGCCGCCTGTGCTCCGACCCCTGCGGAGGGGCACGGGCACTGAGCCACCGAGGTCCTGGGACCTTTCCCACCTCAGCTCCCCCACCCCACAGGAACCCCGGGGACCGGGCACTCCTGCCAGCATCCGTCCCCCTCTCCTGTGGGAGGTGCTGCTCCGTCCGGGCTGTCCCCGCAGTCCGCAGACAGCCGGGCAGTGCCCAACACCCGTCCCGCGGCCATCAAGGTGACAGGGTGCGCGCTCCCCTGCCGTGCCCGTGCCAGCCCCACCCTGGGGCTGCGGGGTCCCGCGTACCTGTCCCGGTGGGGTATCCTGCTTTTCCTGCCAGGAGGCCGGCTCCTATCCCGCCGGGCCTGAGGCCTGCAATCACAACACAGCGGCAGAGCCACGTCAGGCACGGGCCAGGGGAAGGACAACGAGACAGACGGAGCAGCCCCCTTGGATCTCCTGCCCCTGGCGCCAGAGCATGCAAGGGGATGCCAAAGCCAGCTCCTCCCCACTTGAGATCCCAGTTCAAACATCCCTGCCTGAAGCTGGAGTGGCTCAGGACATATCCTATGGATTAACAGCTCCCAGGAATACCAGGAGTTGAGTTCCCAGTCTGGTCCACAGCCACCATGGGCAAGGTACGAGGTCCCCAATGGACCCCCTCACCCTGGGAGCAGGATATCTCTCACACCGCCCTGAGGGTCCGTGGCCACGAGGTCACAGTGACAGCCACAAGGTCGGTGGAGCCACGAGGAATGAGGATACAAGCACTCACCATGGGGCAGCTTACCATTGGTGTAGGGCAGTCCATAGCCACCTGGGGACGAGAGGAGAGGAGAGGAGAGAAGGGGGAGGTTAGCACCCAGCTGCTGCTGGCCCTGTCCCCTCTGCCCCACGGCGTGGCCCCACTCTGCCAGGGCCCTGCAGCACTGGCCCAGGGGCTCCGTCCATTGTGACAGTGAATGCTCTGGGATACAAACCCCTGTGCTGGAGCTGGGCCAGGAGATGCTGTTCTCCCTCACCTTGGAAGCAGTGACTGAAAGAGCCGCCCCCTCTGAGCCCAGGCCGAGGGCTGTGGTGCCTGAAGCTGTTCTGCAGGAGCCTCCCATGACCCCACTCCAGCGAGGGGTCCCGCGGGAGCCCCGCAGCAAGAGCTGTACCCAGCTGGCTGCACCCCGGCCAGCCATGAAGGAAAGGTTTTAATTGGAATCAGGGTTTGGGAACCTCGGCTGAAACGTGACCTCGCTAGGAGGTTGGTGTGAAGGGATGGGGAGGGATTATGAGCTGGGACATCGTGGCCAGGGAAACGTCTCCTTGCGCAAGAGCCGGATCCCAGCGCTCGGCATGGCGGGGGTGCCCCTGACTCAGCAGGGACTGTGGGCTTGGCAGCCAGCAGTTCCCAGCTCCCATCACTGCTGGCAGCAGCCCGAGGCCATGGGCTGTCACATTCCCGGGGGGGACACCTCGAGCTGCACGGGGTGGGGGTGCCTCCAGCAAGGGGGCCATGGGCAGGGATGTGGCTGCCTGCAGCCAGGATGGAATTACTCATGGCACAGCATCTCCTTGAGCACTGGACTCCATCCCCTCCCAGCAACCAGCATGTGGGGACCAGATTTCCCTCCATCCTGCCAGGCAATCCCATGGTGTCCCACATCAGCACAGTGTTGCTGGCGGGCAGAGGCTCACAGTGAGTCATTCCAGGTGTCCCCCACCTTGAGGGCCACCCTTGCCTATCCAGGGGCACCTTATCAGCACTTTGCTCACCCTAAAGCTGGGAAAGGGGTGACATGCATGGAGGTGACTCCAAGGCCAGAAGTCCAATTGGGCCTTGGGTCTCCAAGGGTTTTACTGGGTCCAAGTCCACCTCCCCACCACCCCCAGCTGGATGGGAAGGCAGCCCTTGCCCTGGGGCTGTGTCCATGGGAATCTCACCAGCACTGCCGGGGGGCCTCAGGCCCTGCACACAGTGGGGCTCTGCACAAACTGATGTCACCCAAGCACAGCTGGACACTGGGGAGTGGTTCCCATCCCTACGGCATCAATGGGACCCTGACCTCAGCCACAGCTTCAGACTGAGCCTCCAGTGAGGTGGGTGACCCCAGGGCCACCTCCTGAGTGGGGACAGCCCAGGAGCAAGTCATCTAAAGAGATGATTTTCCACTGAAAATGTTGTTTGTCCCACTGTCCCCTCTTTCCCTCTCAGCCTGGACCTACTGCAGTGGGGACAGTGCAGGGGACAGCCTGCGTGTGGCAGCCCCAGATTCACCCACAGCATCAAGGCAAGAGCCTCCACAGCCAGCAGCACAGTCTGTCCTTGCACTGCCAGCCCCAAGCCCTCAGAGGTGACAAACTGGCATCCCCCAGCACCCCAGGAAGGTCTGGAGACACCCCCACGGTCCTGGTCCCCATCCTGGGGCTGGGACCTAGGCAGGGTCCACGGGCAGCAGGGCCGAGTCTCCTTAAGGATCATAACTCTGTTCCACTGCAGGAAACAGGAGTGGGCCAGGATCCCTGCTGCTGCTTATGGCCCCGGGCCCTGCTGGCAGGAAGCCAGCAGAGCTGCTGGGGCTGGAGCTGGGCTGGGATGTGCTGCCTGGGGTGGGCTCCTCTCACCGAGGCTCTCCTGCCTCCAGCAACTTGTTTGGATGCACAGGGAAATGCCTGCGGGTCTCCAATGCACTCCCCAGCACCCCAGGGATGGGGGACCTGCCCTCCTCCTCGGGATGCACTGGGGAGCAGTCAAGTGGCAGCATGTCCCCTGGAGGGCACAGAACCTGCCACTGTCCCTCCGAGGGCACGGCTGCCTGGGGACAGACAGAGCTGGCACCTGGCACAGGGCTGGGAGGGGAAGGTGCCCAGAGCAGCCTGGGCTGGGAAAGGGGTGCTGAGCTTCCCCAGACTGACCTGGGCTGGGGCTGAGCCCTGTCCAGGTGGCCAGTGGGGACGGAGATCTGCCTGGAGCCCCCAGGTGGCCTCAGCTACAGCTCCTTGAGCCAGGACACCTGGCCCAGGTGAATGCCCAGCCCAACCCCAGGAGCCATAGAAACCAGACTATCCCTGCAAGGGCTGTGTCTTGTGCCAGCAGCAGCTGGCAGGGACATCCCAGAGTGGCCTGGCCCAGGGTGTGTCCCCAGAACATGACCCTTCCTACCTTACAACAGCCGGAGGGAGGCACAGCATTGTCCACATGAGCGGGGGGCAAGACCACAGGCATCACCCCGGCAGCTGCCCGTGGGGTGCCACAGGCAGGGCACAGCAGAGCCCCAGGCTCTGTCCTGCTGTCCCAGGGCCAGCACAGGCACTGCCAGGTCCAGGGGACCTGTGGGCACCGTGCCTCATCCCCAGGGAACGGCGGGTCCTTCTCCTGACTGCTGGGGTTCCTTTGCCCACAGTGAAGCCACTCTGCTGGCTGTGGAGCTTACCTGGGAGCTTAGGAGCTTTGATGGGGTAACCCAGAGGGACACCGGGCTGCTGACCTCCAAAACCTCCCAGTCCTGCAAACCAACAGCAAACTCTCACCTGGAGCCCGCGCCACAGCTGCCACCAGTCCTGGAGGGAGGGGGGTGCCCCAGGGCACCCCAGCAGAGGAAAGTGGGTGGCTTGGGAAGCCCTGAGGCATCTTCTGGTGTGGGGAGACCATGGCTGTGAGGAAGAGGCTTGGGAAGGAAGAGAAGGACAGGCAAGAGAGACAGGACACTCACCAGGGATTCCTCCAAAGGCTCCAACTCCTAAAAGGAAACACAAAGACACCTGTGTGAACCTTGGGCTGCTCCTGGAGGCCCAAATGAACCTAAGTGGGTTCAGCTGTAGGTTGGCTTCACTGCCAAGTGCCCTGTAGGGCTCTGATCCCAAAGGATGGGTTGGGGTGCCAAGCTGGAGGCAGCCCTGAACCAACCTCAGTGTTCCAAGGGGATGAGGGAACCTACCTGGGGCTTTAGGCTTGACTCCAGCTCCAGTGGGGACTCCGGGCAGCACTCCCACGCCAGGGAAGCGAACACCTGGAGCAGAGACCAGAGGGGTGAGCTGGAGCCTCACTGGGGATGTTACTGGTACCCAAGACCCCCACACCCAGCTTCCAAATCCCTGTCACCCATGGCACCCTCATCCTTGGGGGGTTGCTGGCACCACCCTGTGCCAGCTGCTGGCACATCCAGCTGCCAGGAGGGGTTTGCTCCAGGCCTGGAGCTGCCTGTGGAACAGTCTGGGAGCCTGCAGGGAGCATGGCACTCAAGAGGGGTCCCATTGGTGACGGCAAAGCCCCAGCCAGACCTCGGCAGCGCTCTCTGCCCTGCTGATGCTCAGTGGCCTGGAGCCAGACAGGGCTCTCGAGCCCTCTAGGGCAGCAGACAGTGCCTTGGAATCATTTGGGTTGGATTTTTGGGTTTTGAATTTCCTTTTGGTTTGGGGTTCTTTTTCCCCTCTTACAGACATCTTTCATTATAACTCGAGCATTTTCAGACATGGAAAAGACATTCCTGACCAGCAACATGCTTCGGACAGTGTCGAAACATCTTGTTTTCACAAGTTTTCCTCGCCCAAATTACTTTGCACTGAGGAATTCCTCTCTCCCGCCACCTCCTCCCCCTCCTTCCCTCGCGCCAGCCCTGGTGGCTGTGCCAGCTCCTCTCCCAGTGCTGGTGCTGCCTGCTCCCGCCAAGCTTGGCACGGGACGGAGGTGCCGGGTCCCCCCATGCCTTTGGCAGAGTGGAAATGTCACTGTAGCCTCAGCCAAGGGGTTTGGAAGCTGTGGGGAGCAGCAGGACGCAGGCGGGCGGCAGGGCAGGGTGCTCTCCCACAGGGGTGCTGGCACTGGGCGAGGACCCCCTTGGAGTTGGGGTGCTGACGGTGGGGTGGGCCCCCCCAGCTCACCTGCGCCGGGGAGCACACCGCCCGGAAAAGCTCCAGGAATCCCAGCACCTGCAGGCAAAAGAAATTCAGGGATGAGGGGCCGGATAGAATCGCTCCCCGCCCCGGCCCCGACGCCGGGGCCGTCACCTACCTGGTATTTTAGGGGGTTTCCCTGCCGCGCCAAGGCCGGGCTGCACCGCGCCCGGTACCACGGCACCTGCGGGCAGCAGAGACCCCTGAGCCCCGGCCCGGCTCCTGCCCACCCCGGGGACAGCTCTGCCCCAGGCTCGGCTCTGCTGGGAGCGAGGGGTATTTCCTACCTGTGGAGACCCCGAGGCCACCAGGACCACCAATTCCACCCACGCCTCCAATGCCAGCACCTGGGGGCATTGGGAAGAGGGGTGTACCTGTGGCTGGCTGCAATGGTGCCAGAGAAGGGACAAGCTCAGGATCGCCCTTGGGGGGTGAAGGGGACACCCTGAGGCAGTCCCAGGGGTGGGTGCCCCAAACTGGGCATAGGGACCAGGCGGTTCTGTGGTCTGTGCTCCTGGGGGCTCAGGTTTGGCCAATTCCCCGTGCCTGGGACCCTCCGAGTCACTGGGGAGCCCAGTGAGAGCATCAGCTCCTGCCTGCAGCCCCGGCTCCAGGGGAAATCTGTCCTGGCCCAGACGCCCAGGGGACACCAGGAGTCCCTGGGGGCTGCCCGAGCCCCGGGCCCACCTTGCCCAGACCCCCCTAGCACTCACCAGCTTTTGCAGCAGCCTTGAGCGCAGCGGCCGAGGCGGCTCCCGGGAACACCCCCCCGGGGAAGGCAGCTCCGGGGAACAGACCTGCAGCGCCTGTGGGGAGAACAAGCAGCATCAGCACCCCTACAAAACAGCTGCCAAGAGGGTGTCCTGCCCTCGCGGTGGGCACAGGGGCTGGTGAGCCGTGGGGGCTGCATGGCAGTGCCGGGGCTGGCGTTAGGCTTGGCAAAGTGGCGTTAGCAGGCACTGCCCTGTCCTGCATCCCCCAAATTCACACTCCCATCCACATCCCACCTGGCACACACAACGCCTGACACCCCTGCAGTGAGTGCTGACACCCCCGGAGGCCCTGACTGACCCCCTGCAGGCACTGTCCCTCTGCTGCCGGCCCCGCAGGGACCCCAGGTGCCTCCTCTCCTGCACTGTGGTTGATGTCGTCATGCTGGGGGGCCTCAGGGCTGCCTGTTGGGTGGCTGTGGTCCCTCAGGTCTGGGAAGGGCACCTGGCCCAGATGGGACCCACCCAGCAGGCTCTGGAGAGCTGTGGAGATGGGACAAGGGATGTGCTGTCCCCAAGGTGGGTCTCTGGGGACATCACCCCGGGGATGGCCCGGAGCAGGAGGGGACAGTGGTCAGTGCTCACCTGGCTGCAGGCCAAGGGGGCCAAGTCCCCCAAGTCCTCCGACCCCTAGGAAGAGAAGCGGGGTGAGGTGGGGAGTGGCCGGGCCCAGAGGGACAGAGGGGTTTCTGTGGCGCCGAGGGGATGGGAGAACGGCCCAGGGACGGGCACAGGGATGGGTGACAAATGTCCTCGCCAGCACTTGGGTCCTCCATCCTGTCCTTCTGCCTCACCCACCCCCCATCCTGCTGGGCCACAAGGGGAGAGAACCAAAATGTTTATGGCTGAGGAATGAGTCCCTGGGTCTCCGGCCAGCGCTGCCTTCCAACATCTGGGGCTCATCAGCCCTCGCTCCCTCCAGGCGCAAATTCCGGAGCCGCTGGCTCCGGGCGCGGACACCGCTCTGCCTGGGCCTTGCAGCCGCCCCGCGTTTGGTTTTAATTACGCCGAAATAAAGGGCCTTGTTTTTCTTTCCACGAGCTGAAATCTGAGCAAACGGAGGCTGTCAGCCCCCGCCTCGGGCTGCAGCTCCCACTGCGCAGCCGGGCCGGCTCGGGGAGCCGGGGGCGTGGGGTGCCCCTGCCCTGGGCACAGCGGGGACCCCTGGGGTGGGCACGGAGGGGACCCCAGGGTCTGCCTGAGGCAGCATCTCTCCATGCGGATCAAGGCACCGGGCAGACAGTGCCAGGACAAGGGGGAGTTGTTTGAACCAAAAGAGGAGAGATTTCAATTCATTGTTAGGAGGAAATTCTCTGCTCTGGAGGTCGTGAGGCCCTGGCACAGGGTGCCCAGAGCAGCTGGGGCTGCCCCTGGATCCCTGGCAGTGCCCAAGGCCAGGCTGGAAGGGGCTTGGAGCAGCCTGGGACAGTGGAAGGTGTCCCTGCCGTGGCAGGGGGTGGGTTGAGATGGGCTTTGCTGTCCCTTCCAACTCAGGCCATTCTATGATTCCATGATTTCCCTTTGCCCCAGATGTTGCGTGTTCAGTCCCTGCTGCCCCAGGCTCGGTGCCCTCCAGCTGCGCATCCTCCTGCCAGCATCTCCCCTCTCTCCTGGTGATGTCCCCTCTCCCCAGCATTCCTAGGCCAGGCAAAGCCCAGCGTGGGCTGCAGGAGCCTCTGCAAAAGCTGCTTGGTCCCGATGGCAGGCAGGTGGAGGCACTGCCAGCTTCCCACCAGGACACTGGCTCCTGCTTTGCATCTCCTCCCGCAGCTCTGGCGCAGCTTTACAGGCAGCAAGCACCCCCAAAGGGTGGTTTGGGGGGCTGGGGGCAGAGGGCAGCGCCGAAGCAGGGTATGGGAGGGAGGCTCCCGGAGGCTGTGGCAGGATTAGTGCGGCAGGGCAGGGCTGGGTGTGCCTTGGCCACGGGGAAGCAGCACGAGGGCAGCAGTGGTTGGGAAATGTCCCAGCCACGGGCCTGGAGGTGGTGAGAGCCAGGGAAAGGCTTCTTACCTGGTTTGGGAGGTTTTCCTGCAGCCCCGAGTCCTAGGGGAGACGAGCGGAGGGAGAGGGGTCAGAGCCATCCTCCCTCTGAGCATGCCCGGGCAGGGCACACGTGGGACAGGGCCAGCCTCGTGGCAGACCCCCTGCCCAAACAAGGCACATCTACTGAGCATCCTGCCCCTCTCCTCAGCCCAGCACAGCCTGCCAGGGGGTCCCAGCACTCACCTGCTCCCAAACCTCCAACTCCAGCACCTGCGAGCAAGGGCACAGTCTGAGCACTGCCCCGGGAGCACCCAGCACCCAGCCAGGCTCCCGAGGGTCCCTGGGGAGGTGGGGAGGGTGGCACGGGTGTCAGGGGATGGGCCATCCCCCGTGGTATGTCCCCATGATTTTGGCTGAAGATCTGGGGACAGGCTGTGACCTCTGAGCACCTCCTGTGGGCAGGGCTGGGCAGGGTGTAGGTGCCAGCCCTGGGCAAGAGGCCCCCAAGGTAAGCCTGGCACTGCCACCCAGTCGTGTCCTGACACCGTGGGGCTGATGCTGAGTCCATGCTGAGCAGCCAGACAAGATGTCCCCATGTCACCTGATCCTGGCTGGCAGGTCCTCAGCCTTCCATGGTGTCTCAAAGGCATTCAAGGACCCCCCAGGCACCTGACCGTCCTTGCAGATGTCCCCTCCCATGGTTCCTGGGCCCCCTTACCTGGGAAAAAGACTCCTCCTGGGACTCCCCCTCCCGGGATAGCACCAGGAACCCCTGCAAGTGAGGAGACCCTTGTTAAAATCCCCTCAGAGGTCCAGGCAGGGAGGCAGGGGGCTCCTCCTGGTTCCCCTGCTGCTCCCTGTGGAGGAGTTGGGATGTGGAGCTCGAGGGCAGGTCCCTGCCTTTCCTTACATCCCTGTTTGCCCGGGGTGACAGTGGTGGCAGGGCTCGGAGGTGCCCCAGGTATCAGCAGGACCTGAGCTGCATGGGGAAGGAGGGAGGGACACGGGGCTGGATGCTGCCCAGCTCTGCTTCCCAGCTCCTGCCCCATCCCACAGCCAGGGCTGTCTCCATCCCCTGCAGCCTCACGTGGCTCTGGGGGGTGGGTCTGGGCACGGCCAGGGAGGTGGAGCTGTCCCAGTCCATCCCCACAGTCCCTGATGGGCCCAGCCACGCCTGAGCATCCTCTGGGGCTGCCCCAAGGATCCCTGGGTGTGTCCTGTCTGCCGAGGTGCCAATGGGAACAGCCAGCTCAGGCCAGTGGCACTGGGGTGACAGACTGGGGGGACACTGCTGAGACCCATGGAACCCCCTGTGTCCCTCTGCCTGTCTGTGTGACACTAAGGTCACCACCCAGGTCCCAGCACTTCCCAGGGCATCTCAGCTCATGCTCAGAGGCCATAGGAAGGCTTTTTGGCTGTTTTGCATGCTGGCAGTGCCACGTGTCTGCTGCAGGCTGCCAGGCTGCCCCCCCGGCTGGCCCCCCAGCTCCGCCAGGGCCGTGGGTGGGCTGGGGACTTCTGGTAGGGTGAGGACACGAGGGGACTGCAGTGCAGAGGGAAGCTCCTCTTCTGGCAGTGGAGAGGGGTTGTGGTGGGGTTGGCAGGACAGAGCAAGGCAGGGGGGCTGCCAGGAGGGTGTGGGGGGGCTGCCGTGGCCACAGTCCCCGTGGGGAGCTGCGGCCAGCCCTGGTGCCTGCGCTGCCACCTCAGGGGGCACGGGCACTGGGGACCCTGTGGGGGCCTGGCTGGGACCTGAGGACCTGCAATGACCTCCCCAGGCCTGGGAGGTGGGTGCAGCCCTGGCAGCACCACCACGGGCTGGGCAGTGCCCAGGGGCTGGGCAGGGCAGTGCCAGTGCCCGGGGGGGGGCAGGCAGCTGGCAGGGCTGGGACACCACAGTAGAGCACATGGTGCTGCACATCTCCATCGCAGATGTGGGGCAACCTCTGGGGGCGTCCCCCACACTGTGCCCCACCAGTGGCAGGGATGAGGGTGTCCCCTGGGCCCTGCTCACATGTCCTTTCCACCCTGGGCACCTGGCAGAGATGCCCAGCCCTCCCCCAGGGATGCACCAGGGTGTCAGGACACCCCCGCGTGTGGCAGGGGTGTCGGGCTGTGCGTGCTCAGGAGATGTTGGGAGCTCACTGTCAGGACAGGACATCCCTGGGGATGCAGCAAGCCGGGGGAGGAGCCGTGCCAGGACCCATCGCACAGCCCCAGGCCTGCGCCCCCTGGATCCCCTCCCGAGGTTCCGCCAGTGTCCCTGGGACAGGAGGGGACGCGTGCTCAGCCCTCTGGCACGGCCCGGCCCCCGGTCAGGGGATTCCGGAGCAGCTCCTTTTTCCGGCCAGGGGGTGACAGAACGGCTCCTTTTCCCGGCACATTCCTGGCCCACACCGCCCCACCCCCCCCCAGCCTGGAAAAACACAACTCCAGCTCCTGCCTTGTTTCCCAACAGATTCCAAGCATCCGCTCAGCGCCAGTTCTCCCTCCCAGCCCTGCTGCCGCTGGGAGCCAGTGCCGGGCACAGCCAGGGACCCCGTGGCACAGCCAGGGACTGTCCCCACCCGGGAGGGGCTGCTCAGCTCCCATCATACTCCCCGGCCTCAACCCCCCAAAACCAGGTAAGGTCCTTGGTGCTGGGGTGACCCGGACTAACCTTCCCTGCCCCTCTGTCACCCTGTGCCAGTGCTGGAGACTCCCAAGGAAGCTGGGACAAGGATTTCTCACAGCATCCCTGTGGTGTGGGGACCACAGAAATGTCCAGGTGTCACCTGCCTACAGCCACAGCTGCCAAACTCATCCCTTTATCATCATCACCACCCTCCTGGGGCACTGAGGGTCCTGCCAGGAGGGTCCCACTGTGGTGACGCTGCCACTGCCCCCTCCCCAGGCACTATCCCAGAGACAGGGCTCTGTGCCTGGACAAGTTTGGGAGGGCTGCAGAGGCTGTGCTGGTCTGTCTGCTGTTCCTGCCCAGGTCAGGAGGTGGGCGGGGGGCAGGTCAGCAGGGCCTGGCAGGAGATGGGATGGCCCGGAGGCAGTAGGATGGGTGGCTGGGTGGTGGTGCCATGTGGCTTTGGAGGGGACAAACCTTTCCCTCAGGAGCTCTTCCTGACCAGCTCTACTGCCTGGCACGGCCGGATTTGCACCTTCACAAGCTCCCCCCAGCTCGGGGCTGTTCCCTGGTGCAGGCACTGCTGGGGTGTCTCTCCAGATCCCCCCAGCATCTCCAGTCCCTCCCCCTGCAGCACCACTGGGCACAGGTGTTGGTGACAGCCCACACACTGGTGACACCATGACCATGCTGGGCTCTGGCCATCACTCTCTGGCCATCTCTGTCCTTGCCCAGCCTCAGGGCCAGCAGCCTCCAGCCCAGTCTGGGGTCTGTGCGCTCCCATTTGTCCTCTCCACTCATTCCCTTGGCACATCAGGAAAGGGGAGACTGAGTCAGCAGCTTCCCAGTGCTGAAGGAGCTCTGTGCTGCCTCTGCTCTGAGCCTGCCAGGACCCTGGGAAGGGGATTTTCCTGGGCTCCCAGCCTGTCTCCAGGGTTGGGCTGGCTGTGAGCCTGCGTCCCACCCCGGGGATAGCTTCTCAATCCAGGGGCCAGAGAATTCGCAGCCACTCGTGCAGCCCCAGCTGTGTCAGGGTGTGAGCCATGGAGGTGCTCAGGATCTGGTGTGGAGTCTCCTTGTTTATGGGAATGGGATGTTTTCCCCCCACAGCTCCATCCACAGGTGTGGATATCCATGCTGTTCCACTGCCAGAGCTGCTTCCAATCCCGTTTGGATCGGCTGCACCATTTCTATTTGCACCAATGCTTGCAGCTCCCTTCACAAGGCAGAAATGCAGAGCATTTCTCTAATCCATAGGTTTTGAGACCAAGGCCAGGACGGAGAATCCAGCACAGGACACCCTCATACCTCACCCCCCCTCTGCGCCCATGGGCACCCGGAGGAGCCTCAGTGCAAAACCACCAACATTCCCCTCTTCCCTCATTCTGCTGTTTTCTTTTTCTTGGGAGAAAGTTATGGAAACATTCAGTCTCCAAGCGACTTTGAAGCTGTGCTGCATCCCAGGCCGAGCTCGCTGGTAGCAGCTCGGGGGAGCGGGGGGGCTGCTGCTGGGGCCTGGCTCCTCTCCAGCCCCCCTGAAGCTCCAGCTTTCATCTCCGAGCGCTGGCGGGCGAGCTGCACCCTGCCAGCTGTGAGGGGAGGGAGCAGCCCTGCAGGCCAGGGTCCGGCTGGGAAGGGGAGATGCCATCCCAGCCCCACCCTGGGGACCCTGGGTGTCTTCAGAGGGTCCCCAGAGCCCCAGGGTGGGTGCTACCACACCCAGTGCCTGTCCCTCTGCACCCACCCGAGCTGCTCCCTGTGGGCCCAGAGCCTGCAGGGCTGGGACCTCCCCAGGGACCCTGTTGTCCCTCCTGGGGGTGTCACTGCTGGAGGATTCCCTGTGCTCCACACAGCAAGCACTGAGGGATGGATGGAAGCACTGAGGGCTGGATGCCCTGTTCCAGATGCTGGGACAGGCTGCACTTGGCACCTTTAGGGAATCATGGCACCTTCCCCTGCAGTGACCTGTAAGCAGATCCCCAGAGTGCCAGCACAGCTCTGCTCCCCAGGGGGAAGATCCCCAGGGGCTGATCCTGACCTGCTGCAGGGGGTTTCCTGAGTGCTGCCAGCTCAGCCCCTTGCCACTTCTCTGAGGTGACAGTCTGGGTATGAATCCCTCAACTCTGGCATGTCTCAGGGTTCCCTCTCCTGCCAGGCTGATTTGGAGCTGCACTGGCAGCTGATGCTGGAGAACATGGCCCTGACCATCCCCAGCACCCCGGGATCTCCCCTCACCATGCCACCATGCCTCTGTGCCAGCCCTGTCCCCAAGGGCTGGCTTGCCAGGAGCAGGGGTGAGGCACCAGGCTGCAGAGGCACTGCTCAGTCCTCCATGGGAGAGCCTGTCCCACCAGCACTGGGACCATCTCCAGGGTCAGCTCACCTCTTCTGTGAGCTGCTTCCCAAACCAGCAAACACCCCTGGGGCCTGGAGTGGGGCCAACAGTCCCGAACTGCTCGGGAACTGCTGCAGGGTCTGACCTGGGATCCAAATTCCCCTAGAGATTGTCCCAGCTGGCCACAGCTTGAAGGGTCAGAACAAAGCCAGCCTGGACCAGCAAGCCACATCACTCTCACTGCCAGAGGTGGAGAGTGCCCAGGACTGAGCACATCCCATGCAGCACCCTGAGTAGGATTAGGCACCAACAGCAGCTCGACCTCCCAGGCAGCTCCAGGCTCTGGGGTCCCACTGCCTGCGCAGCCGGGGCCACCCTGAGGCTGGGGTCTGTGAGCTGCAGGGCACAGGCAGATGGAGCTGCTGAGGGCTATGCCCTTGGTGACAGGTGGCTGTGGCTGCCCTGGTGCCCATCCAGCCCTGGCACTGCCCACAGTATCCTGCCCCCTCTCCTCCTCCGGTCCTCAATCCTCTCTGTCCAACAAGCCCCGCACGACAGCCCCAGCACCGACCCCGTGGCTGATGGTGGCTCTGCCCATCACACGCTCTCCTTGGCACAATCACCCGGCTCTCTGGAGGTGACTGTCCCCTCCCTGGTGGTGCTGTCGCCTCCTCAAAGCCCTCTGCCCAGTTTGGCCACTTCAGTGGGGGCTCTGAACCTGTGCTCAGCTGTTCTCCCTGCCTGGGTGGGAGCTCAGCTCCCAGTCTGACGCCGAGACAGGGGCTGGTCACCCGGCAGGCATCGGCTGCGCTGGCCAGGCTGTGTCACACGGCTGGGACGCAGAGCCCTGCGCTGGACTGTCACCTCCCTGCCCGGCCGCGTGTGCCACACCTGCGTGAGCCTGGGCTGAGTTGTCACACAGCGCTGAGACCGCGCTGGGACAGGGACCCGACGCTGGCGGCACAAGGGCCATGAGGGCGGTGTGAGGGCCCTCTGGCACCCCCAGCCTGCGGTTGGGGTGGGTCGAGCCGCTCTGCAGCTGCAGCAGCCCCGGGGCTGTCACGGCCACACACTGAGCAGCCGCTCGCACACAGCGGCTGCGGGATGCTGCCACCCACCCACCGCCCTGAGCTCCCGCTGCCATCGCACCGCGGGGTGACAGCTGACACCTCCCCCGGCCCCTCGCACTTCTGAGTCCCATGGGAGTTACCCCTGGTGTCCTGCCTGCGCGTTCCTGAGCCTGTCGTGCCTCCAAGCCTCTCATATTCCTTAGCCTCTATGCCCGCAAACCTCTCGTGTCCCCAAACCTCTGGTGTCCCCAAGCCTCTCACCAGGACACCCCTCGCAGCCTCCCCCTGACAAGTGCTTGGTGCAGCGGTGCCGTTACCGACTGCCCCGTGTCACCACCCTCGGTGACATCCCGTCCCACCCGGGCATGGCACAAACCACCTGTCTGTTTGGGGAGCAAAGAGCCCTCGGCGGAGGTGGCACCCGGGGCCTGCCCACCCACCCTCGGGGAGGTAGGGCAAGGTGGGTGACTGTCCCTGCTCGGGGCAGGCGAGGGGTTGCCCGGAGGGTGGGGATGTCGCAGCCCCGGTGCCCGCGGAGGGTCCCCGCAGGAGCGGAGCGAAGCGCTGGCCGGGCTAGGAAGGAGCCTTCCGTTCCTTACCTCCTTGCTGAGTAGCCGGGAGGATGGAGAGGAGGAGGAGGACTCCCGGGAGGAGGGGTGCAGCTGCCTGCCTTGCCATCTCTTGAAGCAATGCCCCCGTGCTCCCGCGGGCTGTGTGTTTTATCCCAGAGCTGCTTAATTGTTGCTTCCAAGGATGCGAGGGGAAGGGGAGGNGGTGCAGGCGGAAATTCGGGGGATGCCTCTCCAGCTGCGGGGTACGAGGGATGGGATCGGCCCGATGCCCGGTACCGTGCCCGGTGCCAGCGCCCCGTGCACGGCGTCCGGATCTCGGTGCCGGTGCCAGCACTGTTGCCCGGTCTCCGGATCCCGGTGTCAGTGCCAGGTGCCCGGATCCCGGTGCCAGGTGCCGGTGCCCGGATCCTGGTATCGGTGCCCAGTGCCCGGGTCCCGGTGCCAGTGTCCAGATCCCGGTGTCCGGATCCTGGTACCGGTACCGGTGCCCAGCGCCAGGGTCCGGGTGCCAGTGCCCCGACCCCAGCGCCGGTGCCGATCCCGGTGCCGATCCCGGTGCCGGTCCCGGTGTCCGCCGGCGGTGGCCGTTAGGTGGCGGGCGCGGGGTGTGCGGCCGCCGGCTGGACGGGAAAACCGGGCATTTTGCAGGAAAACGTGCAGCCGGGCCCCAGGGGTCCCCTCCCGGCCAGGGGTGCCCTGGGGACACGCAGAGCCCGGCTCGGCCGGGGCTGGTGATGGACAAGGGGCCTCCGCGACCCCCAGAGCCAGGCATGAGGGGGGGTCCGGCAGCTGAGACACTTCCACCCCCGGCCCCTTCAGGGGCTCCGGGTTCCTCCAGCCCCGAGCCCAAGCGCGGGCCCTGCGTGTCCCCACTGAACTCCTGCTCCCCCTTCTCGGGGGGTGTCTCTGGACAGGGCTTGGGGACGAGCTGGGGCAGCAGTGAGTTAAATGGTGGGATCAGTCACAGCATCATGGAATGGTTGGAGTTGGAAGGGACCTTCAAGACCATCCTGTTCCACACCCCTGCCATGGGCAGGGACACCTTCCACTATCCTGGATTGCTCCAAGCCCTGTCCAAACTGGCCTTGGGCACTGCCAGGGATCCAGGAGCAGCCACAGCTGCTCTGGGCACCCTGTGCCAGGGACTCAGCACTCTCACAGAGAAGAATTTCTTCCCAACATCTAATCTCTCACTCCCCTCTGTCAATATGAAGCCATTCCCCTTGTCCTGTCCCTCCATCCCTTGTCCCCAGTCCCTCTCCAGCTCTGCTGGAGCCTCTTTAGGCCCTGCAAGGGGCTCTGAGCTCTCCCTGGGGCCTTCTCCTCTCCAAGTGAACACCCCCAGCTCTCCCAGCCTGGCTCCAGAGCAGAGGGGCTCCAGCCCTTGGAGGATCTCTGTGGGCTCCTCTGGACTTACTCCAGCAGCTCCATGTCCTTCTTATGCTGGAGACCCCAGAGGTGGATAGAGCACTGCAGGTGGGCCAGAGTAGAAGGGAAGAATCTGTGTGGATGTGAACGAGAATCTGCTGTGTGGATGAAGCACAAGGAATGCAAAATCACCCTCTCCACTGCAGGTCCAACACTGCCCCTTCCCCACGTGCCAAGGGTTTGAGATGCTGCTTATCCCAGTAGGTGACTCCTCGTGACCCCAGCGTGCTGCGAGTGAGAGCGCGTGCACGAAAATGCTGTCTGCTCCCCCTTCCCACAGGGCTCCCTGGCATCATTCCCCCCATTCCCCACGCTCCTTCCACCACTGCGGAAATTGGCAGCCAATTATCAGCAAATCCACCCGGTTCCTCTCCGGCTGCGCGAGGTGCGAAGGCCGGACCTGGCCGCCCACTTAAAGAAGTGTGAGCTCAATCCACGCTCGGGACCGGCCCTCCGGAGCCTGCCTGTCTGGCTTATCTCAGCTCCCACTTTATTTTAGGGAAAGTGCTGATGGCTACGGCCGCAGGAATTCCGGGAGGTGGAAATCACGGAGCGTTTTGCCCTCCACACCCGGCGCTGGGACACGCCGAGGAGGTGGGGAGGGGGGGCTGTGCAGGAGCCCCTCGGTGGGCTCCGCATGGAGGCGGATTTTCTGTTCACCTGCACGGGGCAAAGGGCTGCGGGCTGGGGACACGGGGCACGAGACAGGGGACGAGCATCGGCAGGGACAGCGCAGCCGGGCTGGCCCCGTCCGTCCGTCCGTCCGTCCGTCCCGCTGGCGTTGCCAGGTGATGTAATGCTTGAGCGAAAACACACGCGGTCGTTAAACACGAGCTCTCCGCTCCAGAGGAGCGACGCGGGAGCAGATGGATGCGGGAATCGGCAGCTTTGCAGCGGCTCCAGCAGCCTCGGGCCGTGATGTGGCCCTCGGGATGCAGCCCCCCGGGCGGGGCTGGCCGGGTGATGCATCCTTGATGCGAGCGTCTGCAAAACATGCAGAGAGCAGGGCTGGGAAAGCGGCCTCGCTGGGAATCAGAACTGGGGCAGTTGGCCGGCTCTGAGCAGCTCCCAGCCCTTGCCAGTGAAACGGCTGTGACTTTTGAATGCGTGTTTTGTACCTAGAAAGAATAGATGTGAAGCAAGATGTCCCCGCCCCTGGCACTCGTGCCGGGGAACGGGATCCAAACCCTTTGTGATTTGGCCGGAGCGCTCCGTGAGCCGCCCGCGGGGATGGGCTGGGAGCGTTCCCCCGAGCTTGCGAAGTGTCAGGAGAAGCTGCGGGGAGGGCACAGAGACGGGCACGGTGTGACGGGAAAGGGACAAGGCAGAAAGCGCTGCCCACAGCGGGGCCCGTGCGGAAAAGGGGGCGTTTGCTGCGTGGTGCGGTATCGGGGTGGGAAAACCCACGACGAGGGCTGCAGCAAGAGCACCTGCGGCTACAGCCTGTACTAGCACGGGGGGTTCCTGGGAGCCGTGGCAGCTCCGGGAAGGATGGATGCTTCCTGCAGGCGGTCGGTGGCAGCTGCAGGTTACACACAGCTCCCCCAAACGCTGACATGGTTGCTGGGGGAAATGCCAGAGAGCCTTACGCTGCTGTGACACTCGCGGAGAGCTCTCCCGGGGGTAACACCGACATGCAAAACACAGCAGTAAACACCCCTTTGCCATAGCTACAAGGAGCCCCACACCTGCCCAGCCTCCCGGACCCCAACCCTGCTCCTGGCGCTGTTGACGGCGTTGTCATAGGAAACGGCACCGCCGGGCTGTGCCGGGGCTCTGCGGTGCCTGCGCCGGATGCGCTCAAAGGAAAGGTATGTGCGAGGGGCAGGTCACACGCATCGAGTGGTCTCGTCACCGTCCCAGGGAAGCTGAGGCTGGTATGTGGCTTTGGAACAGCCAAACTCACCGCGATCATGAGGGCCTGAAGTTTTCATTCCTCCTGTGTCTCTGGTGAGCAAACGCCCCGTGTCTGGGGTGTGTGCCAGGAAGATGGTGAAGGTGGTGAAGGGACAGAGGAACTGCCTCTTCCGATGCTGGGCATCCTTAGGTTTTTCTGCCTTGGTTCACTGACCAAAAGATCATCACCCCTGGATATGCTGTAGAAAGGAAGCTCCAAACTAGAGAGACAGTCTGAAAAGCACACTCTGTCAGACATCCCAGAGAAAATCCTCTCGGGACACAGGGCAGGAGGATTGTGAGGCGTGGACAGGGCTCTGTGGTACCTGGCAATCAGGACATCTGCTCAGGTTTATTTTCAGCAAGCAAAACCTTTTTGTTTTGCCAAGTCCCCCACTCAGAGGTGTGTTCACCAGCCCACTGTTGTCCCATGGCTCTCCTGATGTTAAATCACCAGGGATCTCTGGGTGCTCTGAGCACGAGTCCCCATCTCTCTGTCCTCTGTGCATCCCACTGGATCTCCCAGCACCTTCCCTGGGGGAACATTCGACCCCGTGCACAGCCCATGACACAGCCCCACAGGACACCCATGTGGGACAGCCAGGGAGCCATCCTGTCCTCAGTGTGAGGCTGGAAGCCACCATGGACATATTCCAGTGTCATGGGCAGGGTCCTAGGATAGAAACATAGAAACATGGAATGGCCAGCATGGAAGGAACCTTAAACATCACCTGATCTCAATCCCCTTGCCCTCACTATCCCAGGTTGCTCCAAGCTCTGTCCAGCCTGACCTTGGACACTTGCAGGATTGGATTTTCCCAGTTGTCCCTGTACACTTGGTGCCGGGGTGTTTGTCAAGGCAGGAGGAGAATTTTCAGCTCTGCAGGGGCTCTTGGGGGACTGGGGGGGCTCAGGCAGCCCCTCCCTGGCAGGTCCCATTTTCTGTTGGGTTTGAAGGCTCCTGTGATCCCATCCGTACCTCGCCTATCCTTCACTTTCCATGAGCTCCTCTTTCCCTGGCAGTCCCTTCCCACAGTTGTTATGGGAAGAGGTTTTGCCAACACAAGGATGCTGCTTGGAGCGAGCAGGGCTGGAGCAGCAGCCCAGGGCCATGGGGGGATGCTGTTCCTTGACATGACCAACAGAAGCAGCATTGCCCTTCCAGCATCAGAGAGCTGCTTGACATCTCTTGGGAATGTTTGTCATTGGAGACTCCTCATGAGGAGAAGGGGAGACACCTTCCCCAGCCCCTGGCAGAGACCCCATCCCAGGCTTCTGTTTTCTGCTGGGCATGAACAACCAGGACCAGATCCATATCTATTCCTTGGTAACCCATCCTGCTCTTGTCCCCCCAATATGCTCCCCTTTTACATCTTTCTACCAGTTTTGGTGCCTGGTTCTGCCCTGCTTTGGCCCCCTCTCTCTCCTGTATCCATGACCACCTCACTGCAGGCCACGCTTGGCTGCAAGCCATGTTCCAGCTCTCCTTGCCTTGGGCCCAGCAATGTTTGTGGTGGTGCCTTCTCTGCAGGCTTTGCCTCTGCCCTTCCCTCGTGGATAACCAGCTCTCCACGTGCTGGGAAGAGCTGTGGATGTGGCCCATGAGGTTGGGATTGTGTTGGAAGTGGTGCAGCCACGGGACAGCAGATCCCCATCCTTGGGATCTCCATCCTTGGACGTGTTCAAAACGTGCCTGGACACGGCCCTGAGCAGCCTGACCCGGCTTTGGAGTGCTCACTTGCTCCGGGGCTGGGCTGGGGACCTCCAGGCATCCCTTCCAACCTAAATCCTTCTATGGTTTATATCGAATTCTCTCTGGTATTTCTGCAGTTCTGGGAAGCCTTCAGTGATGGATCGTTGAACAGCTCTGATCTGACTCTGGCCAAGGAGGGATTTAGTGGTCCTGGCTCCCTCCATCTCATTCACATTGTCCTTCTCAAGGACAGCTGAACATCTGCTGCCCATAGGTAACTCCAGGCCGCTGCTCCCCGCCTGGGTGTGAAACCTCTGCCTGCCTCCATCCCCAGCTCTGACCTGCCCTCGGAGCTTGCAAGTGATTGTTTTCATCCTGCTCCCACTGTCTGGGGCTTTCCAAGTGTTGATTAAAAGGTACCATCACTGCAAAACGTGCTGTGCCTGAGTGGCTGTAGCTTTCAGCAAGGGAGACTCAGTGTTTACTGGAACGGTCAGCGCCGATTCCCTGCCAGATGTCAGCTCTGACCCCCAGCAGTTTCAGCAGCAGATCCGCTTAAAAACTGGAAGATTGTTTTGTATTCTCAAAAGAAAGGAAAAAAAGCAGGGTATGTTTATCATGGAGATATTGCTTTCCACTGCCTGTGTGCTCTGCCATGGCCAAAGTGTGTTCAAAGAGACTCTCAAACCTCCTTTGTGCGGGGAGCAGGGCTGGAAAATCTCAACCCAGAAGGGGAAAACTGAAGCAAATCATGGGCAACCGAGCACAGAGATGTAACTGGTTACACTCAGCCAGAACATGAACTTTAGACACTGCCTGTGCTCCAGTTTGTGTCTGCAGCACAGAGAGGCCCTGAAGAAAAGGCGGTGGAGCTCTATTATCTCACAGCCAGATCCTTGTGGTGCTGAGGGGAAACATAGAGCAGGCAGGGCTGGGCTGCCTCCCTCCCCTCCCAGTGCACCCTGCAAATGCCAGTCAATGGCTCCCAGAGCCCTGATAATTCCAACTATGACTCAGAGACCAAAAATCAAGAGCAGAGCTTCAAATTAAGAATTATTAGGGGGAAAAAAAAAAAA
>VYZP01017959.1:0-19870 GCA_013400635.1 Hypocryptadius cinnamomeus | reverse complement strand
CTGCAGAGCTGCACTGCACTGTGTCCCAGCCCGCTGCAGAGCTGCACTGCCCCCCAGCCTGCTGCAGAGCTGCACTGCACTGCCCCCCAGCCTGCTGCAGAGCTGCACTGCACTGTGTCCCAGCCTGCTGCAGAGCTGCACTGCACTGCGTCCCAGCCCGCTGCAGAGCTGCACTGTGCCCCAAAATCAGCGTTTATTTGCCACCAGCCCTGCACACCCAGCGCTGTGGCGCACGCAGGCGGTGCCACGCTGCAGCCCTGGCACACGGAGCTGAGCGGGGTCAGGAGGGCTGGCAGCACCCCAGCCTCACCTCGGTGAAGGCAGTCTGGGGCCCGGCCCCTGCACGCAGGTGGGCGCCCAGGAAGTCGGCGAAGGAGGTGTGCTGCTGCTGCCTGAAGTAGGTGTGGGCCAGGGAGTGCGCCATGAACACCCCCACGGAGTTGCAGAGGCGGATGACGGCGTCGGGGGTGGCACAGTTGAGCAGGGCCAGCCGCGCCTGCTCGGTGACGCGGGGCAGGAGCTCGGCGGGGGCGCAGGCCGGGCCCAGGCGCTGCGTGGCCTGCAGCACCAGCGAGGCGCAGGTGTCGGCGTGGTAGCCCACGAACACATCCGCGGGGCGGTACTGCTGCTGGCTGATGAAGTGCTCCTCTGTGTTGACAGCCGTGAACTCCCGCACCCACCGCTCCAGCTCCTGCACGGCCTCCCTCTGGCCCCTGTCCAGCACGGTGCTGATGTCCAGGTAGTGCTTCTCCAGCCGGTTGATCAGCGGGATGGGGAAGTGCTTGTACACCACCTCCTTCTCCTCGATGACGATCAGGCGGAACTTGGGGTGCACCCGGCACTTCACCCGGTGCGTGCCCAGCCCCAAATCCACGTACTTCTGCCCAGCCAGGTACACGTAGTACTGGTTGAGGGCATCGTAGAGGCTCTCGTAGAGATTCTGCAAGTTGAGGAGCACAACCATCTGGCCGGTTTCCATGCAGACCTTCACTCGGTTGATGTTCCTGCATATCTGGGTGTATTCTTGGTCCTTAGGAAAACTGGAGCCAAAGATGATTTCTGGCTGCTGTCGGGCGGTGAAAAAAGCCTGCTGGAGGATCTGCAGCGCAGCATAGTTCTCAGTCAACACAAGCAGGTACCTGCAGTCCCCATCCTCAGCACTGCTGTAAATGTTCTGTCGGATCAGGTCTATCCTACTGATATCATGAGCACGTATCTCCCCTTTTTCCAGCAACTTGGAAGTGAATATTTCCAAGGCATTGACGTCATCTTTGCCACCAAAGTTACGAAGAACCACTGCGGCGATGTCCTGAGGTGTGGGCTCGCTTTTGGAGCTCTTAGCTAAGGCAAAAAACATCTTTATGAGGCTGTAGTAGTCACGCAGGCCAAAGAACTCCCTGTCTTGGGCCTTGCAAATGTTTTCATACGCATCTGCAAAGTGATGGAAATACTGCTCGACCTTCTGCAGAGCCCCTCGTGCTGAGCAGCAAATGCCCTTCGCACTCTCGATGAGCTCCTCTCTGCTGGGGTCCCCACGAGACACAAAGATGCCTCGATTCATCTTAGCAGGGTCCAAAGCCCAGTTGGAAATCCCAATGAAGCCAACCTTTTTGTGAGGAAGAGGGACATCATCTATGCAGCCATCCTCCAAAAGTGGATGCAGAGTCTTCAAGGGCATTTTGGGAGAGTCTTCTGCCAGCCCAATCTCATCCAAAACCACCACTGATACATACTCCTCCAAGTTCTTCCCTTCCTGGAATCGAGCACAGTGCTTGAAAGTGCCTATGATTCCCTCTGGAGTGGAGAGGGGGCTGCACTGAAAAGACACGAGGTGGATCTGCTTCAAGTCCTTGAACAGATCAGAATGAGCTGCTTGGCCCTGCATAGCATCGGCCACGATGGTTTTTGCCAGGGATTTGGAGCTCCCAGGCTTCCCGACCAGAAAAAGAGGGATTTTCAGCTCAATACAGATGACCATCATGAAGACATTTTCCTTCAAGGCCAAGTTCCTTGCTATGGTATCCCGGAGTGGCACCCCACTCAGGAATAAGTCCTGCATCAGGGTGATTTCTTCCAAAATCTTTTTCTGAGTATCATAAGGCTTTGGGAGGACCTGGCTGATGGCAGTCCTGTACGGCTCCTTCCTTTCCAGGGACGCGTGGTAGCAGACCCCGACTGCCAGCACCAAGGACCAGATGACACCGTTCCTGTCACCACCACCCTTGGGAGCTTTCCTCTCGGCCAGGTACTTCTCCAGCTCCCTCAGCAGCAGGTGGCTGTGCCTGTAAAACCACTTGAACACCTCCATGCAGCGCTCCACATCCCGCAGGCTGACGAAGCTGCACTCGTCGTCCCTCTGCCTCATGTACTGCTGGGAGGCAAAGAGCACCTCTGTGACCGTCCTCACCTCGCCCTCGGCCATGGGCAGCTGCTCCGCCACGCGCTGCACGATCTGCTGGATGTACATCTTCTCCGTGCAGTTGTTGAGCTGCCCGAAGTCCCACACCAGCGGGATCATGCTGGGCGGGAGCGCGTGCACGCGGTACACGAGCTGCCTCAGCGGGATGGATCCCAGCTTCTCCCGGGTGTCGTCGGCCTTCACCCGGTAGCCCAGCCCAGCCAGCTCCAGGCGCTGGATCATCCTGTCCGTGTGCTTCCGGTAGGGATTGCAGGCCGCGATGATCCGCAGGCCGGAGCCAGAGGCCAAAGGCTCCCCCTGCACCGTGCGGTCACACAGAACCTCCTTGATGCTGCTCACGGCCTCTGTCGTGTTGGCTTCGTCGAAAAAGAGGATGGTGTCCAACCCGTGCTGCTCCTTGTTGAATTTAGCCAGGGCTTCTGCTTCTCTGATCCTGGCGTAGATCATCTCTGCAGTGGTACCTCCGTGAACCTTGACAAGCTTCATGTTCTCCACCTCTACAAAGCTTCTGCGTAACTGGCACAGGAACTTCACCAGCCTGGTTTTCCCACAGCCCGTTTCTCCCATGATGACCACCGGGATGTTGCAGCGGAATCGCATCTCGATGGCCAAGATCTTCAGCATGTTGTCTGTGGTGAGCTCGTACGTCTCGTCAGGGTCAAAGACCCAGGGGAGCCCCAGCACCATGCAGAGCCTCTCGAGCTTCTCCTCGCGGGGCAGCTGATCGAAGGGCATGTTGAAGGGAACCCTCTGCAGTAACAAGCCCTGGTAGAGCTGGGCAGTCATGATGTCCTTCTTGATGACATTCCCATTCAGAGGATTGATGGCATCAATGCGGTTCCTGGTCTGCTGGAAGTGGAAACCAATGAATGTCATGGACACGCGATCCTCATTGAAAAACAGGTAGGGATGAGGCTCCGACTCCCACTTCTTCCTGATGCGGAAAGGAAGCAGATCTTCCTCCGCGACGTTCTCCAGGTGGGAGGATCGTCTTCCTGAACTCTGGTCGGAAATGCTCAGGGAGGGCGTCGCAAAATCCCGCGCCATTAAAATCATGAAGCCAACCACAAAGTTCTTGAAACCATTCAAAGTGTCCTGGACAAAGTCAGGGTTGCAGAAGACAGAGGCTTCGCAGTCTCTCAGCTGAACGTTGAGGAACCAGGTGAAGTTGCGGAGCTCTGCCCAGGAGGGATCCATGACCCCGCAGTGCAGGAGGAAGAGCTGCAGACATTCTGCAGGGCTGCCTTCCACCGAGAGTGCCTCGTACCAGAACGTGTCCAGGTCACAGCCCTGGTCAAACCTCTTCAGGTACTGGAAGGGTCTCTGGAAGGCCTCACTGCAAAATTCCTCCTTGTCCATTCCCACATCCCCAGAATGGTTCCCAAGTGTCTCCATCTCTAGCACTTCTTTGGGAGACTTGCACATTATTTTAGGGAACACATCCAAGAAGTGATACTTCTGGCTCACTGACATCTGGAGAAAAAGAAAATAAAAGGTCATCACAGAGCTGTAGCCTCACTCTTCATCAGCTTAGTTAATCTGTTCTTAACAGCCTCCTTGCCTAAAACCACAGACCTGAGGAAGGCTCCTGCCAACCTTTTCCCCATGCATCCCTTCTTCCACTTAAAGTGCACCAAGGAATCCTATTCCCTCCTACATTTTCCTTCCAGGAACATGAGCCTGGCATCACCTCCAGCCCCTTCTCTGGGCTACTTCAAAGAAAACTAAACCCAAGAAACTGCTGGTATTTATTCCAGTCGCTTTTACATTCTGTTCTTACACTGCATATAAATATTCCCCTACTTTCAAACATGCAAATTAACATGAGAGAGATTACATTTTGCATTTTTATGTTTCCTATAAATGTTACAGTGGGGGCAGTGAGGCTTGGAGTAACATGCCTTCAGAAATCATCAACCCAAGGACACCAGACAGGCCTAATTTGCTGTCTGGTGTTAGTGACACTTTGTACAACACCAGGGACACCAGTTTGTTATGGGATACAGCACACCCCCAATGAAACAGGCAACTCCTGTGCTGTGTTTACAGTTACAGTCTCTACAACTCACCACAGCCATGTACAAACATGTGCAAAGTGACTGAGAAATTCCTAGAAAAGGAGCATTGCTGGTACATACAGGTCTGGCTGCTGTCTTTGGCACTGGGGACCCCTCCAGGATTTCAATGATGTACAGATGACACTTCTGCCGTAGCCACATGTTGCCATTATTATCTGTCAGGTACTGCAAAACCAACAGCTTGAAGAGAAACTCTGGAATTCCACGCTGCACCTATCACAAGAAGAGATAGCAAGGCACTTCCTCTTTATTTATCCATCACAACTGCACAGAATCACAGAACAGTTGAAGGTGGGAAGGCTGTCTGCTCAAAGCAGGCCCAGCTAGAACAGGCTGCCCAGGGCCACATTCAGTCAGGTTTTTAATGTCTCCAAGGTGGAGACTCTACAGCTTCTCTGGGCAACTGCTCCAGGGTTCAATCACCTTGATGGTATTTGTGTTACTTACACAATAATGAGAGAACACATGCTAGGGAAATGGCTGGTTGAGAAACAAGAGCTTTAAAGAAAGCTCCTGCAAGGGTCCACACAGGACCTGTAGGACAAGGCAGCTGTGGGAGGGAGCGATGTACTCACTGAGGAGGTGATATCAAAATGGAATATCATGGGCTTTGTCTGGTGTTCTCTCTTCAGAAAAGGCAGGAGAGATTTTAGCACTTTATCTTCATTCACTTCTGGTTCAATCAGTCTGATGGTTTTCAGAAGTTCTGTGCAGTCAGGCTGCTCTTCTTGCAGTCTCTCATGCAGCCTCTTCACATACAGAGATTTCCCTGTTATTAAAAACACCACAAGAATTAAGGCCATCAATATCAGATATATCACATTAAGACCATAATAGACAGAAGGAAATAAAATGCTTAACTACCCTATGTCCTAAAATCTCTGGAGCATCCTAAAAGGCATTCCAGAAGAAAGTCTAAATCTGGTTTGAGCAGCTGGAGCCTGGAATCCAACACATTGCTCTTGTTATCCACATGGTTTGTTTTCCTTCCACTGCCTGAGAGAAGCTTTACTCTTTATTAGGACTTGATTCTATTCTATTTTGTGCTTGTTTCTAAAGTCAAACCAGGGAAAAAAGTGACTTCCAGCTTTCACCTCCCTGCACTGACCAGTCTGAATTGCTCTTTTTGACCAAGACATTTAAATCTTGGACACAAAAGCTGGCAAGGTGAACCCCACCCTGGTTTTGAGCTCTCAGCAGAGCCCACTCTGCACATGCCATCTTACCCATGCCAGCTCTTTTGGAGGACACAATCCCAACACACATGTGCTCCTTGAACACGGCCGCAGCCGAGTCGGAGGGCTGAGCCACTCGGAAGTGGTGCTGCAGGTACTGCTGGATCTCTGCCTGCGACCTCTGGGGAATCATGTGCACCTTGTAGTGGCTGAAGGCAGAGAGCAGGTAGCTGCTCTCCCGCTCGCAGTTGCACAGGATGATGAGCCTGTAGGAGCTGTTGTAGCACTTCAGGTGCTGGAACAGCTCCTCTGCCCTGCTGCTGACATCGTAGCTCAGCTCATCCGCGTAGAGCATGGTGTAGATCTTGTTCCCCCGCTGGCAGGGAATGAGGCACCTGCGCAGGAACAGCCCCACCTGCTCTGCGCTGGTCTGGGGCGTGCACAGCAGCACCTCGTCGAAGGTGGGAAGGGGCTGCTCGGGGCTGTTCATGTAAATGGCCAGGGCAGAGCTGAGCACCTCGGAGCGAGGGCAGGTGATGAGGTTGGGCTGGCCCACGCAGAGCAGGTCCTGAGGGAAGTCTCTGGTGACACATTCCCTGCCACTGCTGGCCAGGTCCTTCAGCCACATGCCCAGTGTGTCCATGTCCAGGCAGTTGGGGAGGAAGGAGCCCATGTTGCTCATGTAGCACTCCCAGATGTGCTCCAGCCGGGCGCTCAGGTCCCTCTCCCCATCCAGCAGCACTTGGAAGTCAGCAACAGCCTGGCCTGAGCTGGGAGGCCCCTGGCTCCTGAGGGCTGTGAGGACATCCTGCTCGGTGCAGTGGGGGTTGAGGAAGGAGAGCATCATGAGGGCAGCCTGGCTGGGGCTGCCCCGGCCCAGCTCTGAGCACAGGTACACCAGCTGCTCCGCGCTGTAGTAGTTCAGGTAGAAATGCTCACATCGCTTGGCATTCATGAAGCTTTTCCAGCTCTCCAGGAAGCTCTCCATGGTCTTGCAGAGGGCTGGGAGCACAGCTGCCATATCCCCTTGCCCTTCTAGCACTGGGATGGGGTCCAAGGAGAAGTCTATAAAAACACAGGATTCTTTGTGGGGTGAACAATACACCTGGGCAAGCCAGGAGCGGAAAAGCATGTTCCCAGCTGAGTAAAGGTCTATAAAGGCCTGGGCAAGTCTCTGGACATTGGAAAAGACCTGTGTGAGGACAGAGAGAGAAACAAGCTGATTTACAAGTTTCAGCCACAAAACCACTGGAAAGGCATTCAACGAAGAGAAAGTCTTTGGCCCAAGGTGTGTCAGGCCTTGCACAGCAGCCACAGACTCTCTGTGACTTTTTAACAGCAGCATCCCCAGGAAACCAGTAAGGAACTCCCAGCTTGCTACAAAATTACAGTGATGCTGCCAGCCAGGACAATCCCCAGGGCAGCCAGAGGATAAGGCCACCAGTTCACTGTTCTGTCTCCAGCTTAGCTCCACCTTATCAAGGAACCAAAGGCAGAAACACCCATGTGCCTGTGACCACCACCCCAGCAACTCCACTGTCAACCACAGCCTTAAAAGCTTATACTCAAGGGAAAATCCAGCCCTGGCCCAAACACCCTGGGTTTGGAATCTGACCTCAGAGAACCTCTCCACCTCCAGGCCTTGCTCTCCCTTGGCTGACATGAGCATCAGTTTGTTCTGCAGCTCACGGAGCTCTGCCAGCGAGTACTTCCAGGAGGCCTCGGTGTCCCCGGAGCTCCCTGGGAGGGTGAAGCGCAGGACACTGTCCAAGGAGACCTGCAGGAGCAGGAGATGTCAGCGTGGCTGGGGCTGAGGCTCTGCCCGAGGTCAGGGCAGCAGCCCCCAGGCAGGAGGGGCAGTGGGAGCTGAGTTCAGCCTCACCTTCTGGCCATCAGCTGGTGCCCTCAGCACATAGACCCCCCTGCTGTTGATGGCAGCTGCCAGGGACAGCGAGGACAGCTCCACAGAGCCATGGCTCTCCTTCACTGTCTTCAGCCACTCCAGGTGCTGAGCCGAGGCGCGCTGTGGGGAGAGGAGACACCGCACTGCCCCGACTGCTCTGAAATCTGATCTCTGCTTACACCTGACCAGGACAAACAGCTTGGGCTGGCACAAGAGTTTCGTGATGGAGAAGGAAGAAAGGAATGAGTACTGGTTTCAGCCTGTTCTTTCTGCACAGCTCTTCCTTACCCACTCCATGGGAGGCTGAACAGAGCCCACAGTGCTCCAACACCTCTTGCTGCCGAGTCAGACCCTGCTGCAAAAGGATAAGAGGTCCCAGGCATTTGCCTCCCCCCTTCCCCACCATCAAACTTGCACGAGCCAAGCCACACCACATCACACTGGAAAGCCTTGCAGAACCCTGGAGAAACCTGTGCTACACCAGCTACAGCTGCTGCAGTGAATCTTTGTGCTGCAGGAACATCAGCTGGTTTTCCTCCAATAACAAGAGCTGCAGGTGCCACTTGCCCAGTGCAGCCCAACTTCCAGCCACTCCTGGAAGGCAGAAAGGCAGGAGGATGCAGAGGCCCTGCTCCAGCAGAACTCACCAGTTTCTCAGGGAGGGTCTCATCGCTGTCCAGGGCTCGCCACAGCTTCTGCAAGCAGCGCATGAAGTCCTCGAAGCCCGAGTCCTGGCGGAGCTCGTAGAGCAGGGAGGAGTAGCCGTGCACAGTGCCGTGGAAACAGGCCACACGGTCCACATCCATGTCGTTCTCCCCCGCCGAGATGGAGGCCAGGTCAACAAACACCTTCAGCTCATTTATGTCTGAAAGGAGGCAACACAGGAGCGAGCGGCGCGTGAGGCAGCTCGGACACCAGCCCTCATCGCCACCCTCCACAGGACATGCAGGGAGAATGTTTGAACAGCAGCTCCTGTGGAACTGCCTATCAGCTTTCCCAGGCCATCCATCCATCCATGGATCCCCACAGGCCCCCCGGATCCCCACAGGCCCCCCAGGTCCCCAGCCAGGATGGGAGCAGTGCCTGGGGGGTGTGTGCAGGTGAGGGTGTCTGTGCAGGTCAGACAGCTCAGCTCCACAGGACACACAACTCCATCCCCTGAAACAACTAGTCTGAACTGAGCAGCAGCAGCTGCTGAAGCTCTCCAGAACCAGCCCAGCTCCCAGCAGGGTGGTCCCTGTGTGCTGCACCAGTGCACGGGCACGTTTAAAATGTCCTCATAGCACGTTCCACACCAAAGCCCATCAGAGATGGAACTCTCAACACCAGAAGCTGCCAAAGCACAAAGCAGATGGGTCAGGGATTCAGTATTCCTTCTGCCCCCACGCGGGCTGCCATCCCTTCTAGTACTCTCTAATTCCTGGATGAGCAGCACACACCTTTCAGTGCTTCTCTGACCCAGCAGACAAACTCCTTCTGCTGGGCCAGCTCCCTCAGACAGCCCCGGCGGGGCACAGTGATCCCCTGCAGCAGCTTCTTGGCTTGCACAAGCTCAGGGCTGATGGAATCCAGCTTCTGGGTCTTGTAGGATTCAAGCTTTTCTGTCTGGAAAGCAAGTGGTGCAAACACACACTGAGTCAGGAATTGGGAAATGCCACTGGTTCTGCAGCAGGGAAAGGAAAGCCCTCTGCAAAGCCAGACACCAACAGAGCAGTATCATCATCTCCCTTTAAGGAATGACTACACAAAAGCACTTGGAATATTTGATTTTTACCTCAAATAAGCATTTTGGTTCAAGGAACGGCTCTTGAAAAACTGGGGTAGGCTTGTGGGAAGGTTCAAATTTAGCCAACACCCTGACAGTACAAAGCCAAAGTCAGGGATACTTACTATATGCAACAAGTTTTCCAGGATACTGAAGTCACCAGAGAGGCCTAAACTCTCTTTGACATGGGCAATGATCTTGGCAGCATCAAAGGTTAAATGCATTTCATGGTACTGCTGGATCTGCTGGACTCGCTGGTCAACCCAGCCTCTGTCTTCTGCAGGCCAAAGCCCACAGATGGTGTTCAGCTCTGCCCTGAGATCTTCAGGATGATTTGTGAACTCCTGGAAAATTCTATCCACTGCAGAAAGTGTGAGACTTCCTGATCTGAGATCATCATACAGCATTGCATAGCTGTCAAAGCAAGGGCGGATCATGCTGTTCAAAGCATCATCAAGGTCCAGTTCAGGAGCAATCTCCTCCTCGTCCTCGTCCTCCTCATCCTCCTCTGGACTGTCACACATGTACTCCTCTCCTGCCTTCTGTGCTGCTTCCTCCCAGAACTGCTGGAAGATCA
The DNA here is from genome assembly GCA_013400635.1 of Hypocryptadius cinnamomeus. NCBI lineage: Eukaryota > Metazoa > Chordata > Aves > Passeriformes > Zosteropidae > Hypocryptadius > Hypocryptadius cinnamomeus. The sequence goes on along the minus strand of VYZP01017959.1, from coordinate 9,953 downwards.
CGCTGTCCTTAAAAGAGTGCATTTTGTGGACAAACTCTTTCAGCTCTGGGCTCAGGCTGTAGAAGGCCTGTAGGGGCCTCCTTCCCACCACCACAACTTGATTCAGTCTTTTTAAGCGAAGATCTTTTAAGTGTTGAAATTCCACTTCACCTACATTCACTGTAAACAAGAGACAGGTCAGAGGGAGATCAGGTGGTGCAGCCTGGCTCCAGCTCACTTCATCCCATCCCCCCCAAGCCACAAAATGCTACCAGGCAGGTGGTCCCTTCCAAGTGTCATTTGATGCACAAGCACTCACTTGATCCCCCAGTGCTCTGGGTTTACTTCCCCCACCCCTCCTCACCCTCACTTTGGGGCTTAGAAACCTGCTCCCAAAGCCAAGAGATCTTCAAGGAAAATGCTGTTTTCTGGAGTTGCCACTTCCAGACTGCTCCCCCAGAACTCTACCTCTCACAGACTTCTGCACCTTCCTGCACATGTTCAGGAAGGTTCCCACTGCTTTTTCCTCTCTTCTGAGCAGTGTGACTTCTTCATGCCTCAATGCCAGCAGTTCTTTCAGGCTTCTCTGGAGCAGTTCCTTTTCCTCACTTAGTCGTTGCTGGTGCTCTGAAAGAAATCTCACCTGTAATCACAAAGCAGACACTTCCCAAGCCCTGCATCCCAACTCAGGATGGGAACTGCAGAGTCACAAACCCCACAGTGACAACACAAACTGGAGCTGGGAGCTCCCTGCCCAGGCCAAGGGACAGCACTCCAAACTGCTGCAGCATTTCCTGAGCATCCCCAACCCCTGCAGCCCCNCAGCATCACCACAGTGATGCTCTCAGCCAACCATGGCCTTTGAACCCATCTCTTACTTGTCTCCCAAATGCAGAGGAACTGTTCCTTGTGCTGGAAAACCTCCTCCAGGTGTTTCACGAGGATGCAGCCGCTGTGGATGTCGTCGGTGACACTCGTAAGCACAGAGTCTGCTGTGGCCAAGATATCCTTTGCTTCATCTGTGAGCTTGTCCAGCAGGTTTCTGTTTGTTCCTGTTCCAGACACAAAGCATGTCATGTTTCCCAAAAAACAGGCAGAACCAGGAACTTTTCCATGCCATGGCACAGAGTCCTTCCATTTCCTATCCAACCCCCACCCAAGAGCCTGTGGACTCACCACCCTCCAACCCCTCACATTTTTCTGAACAAAACCATGACGATCCCAGGACAGCAATGTGGAAACTTCCCATGGAGAGCCCAGACCCAAACCCTGTGGGGCAAACAAAAGCCATTTGGATCCATTCACTTGGCCAACTCTTTGGCATTTTTGTGTGCCAATAACTTGTCAGAACTTCTCAGAGAAAGAAGCTATGGCCCACAAATCCTGAGGAAGCTGCAGTGGATTAGCACAATAGTGACTCTCTCTTCCTTGGCCTTCCCTCTCCAAACCCCAGCTGAATAGTTCAAGCTTTGAGATAGGGACTAAAACAAGAGCAGGACAATTTCTCTCTGCTGCTCTGTGCAGTGGCAGCAGCAAGGCAGAGAAAAGCTTCTCAGGGCCTCCTAAAACCAAACTACAGACCTACCATTAAAGCTGAAGATTTGTTTGATGTCAGGCCACGTGAGCAGGTGGTGCAGAATCATATCAAAATAGTCCTCAGACTGCCCAGCCCTGAATGGCCACGACTTCACTATGACAGCAGACACGACCTGGCTGAACTGGCTCATGTTGTAGGCAGAGATCTGCTCCAGGAGATTGCTCTGCATCTGCCAGGACACACAGAGAGGGCAGGGGTGGGTTAGACTCTGGGGTCCCACTGTGTCTGTGCCTCAGAACCAGCACTGATGCCAAGGAGTCACCTCCAGTGCTGAGGTGTATTCCAAACCAGCCCTGTGACACAACTGACACCAGAGCTCACGGTGGAAACACATTACAAATATTCCTCACAGACTTCATTTCCTGATTTCTTGTTGATATTTTTTGTTGTTGGTTTAACAAACAATCCACAGCAACTCAAGCAACATCCACCTTCCCCTTCCACCACAAGGCATATCCCTGTGCAACAAAATTGCTGTGGAATTCCACTTTTCTTTCTCCTCCCTTCCCTACCTTTCCCTTCCTTTCCCCTACCAGGACACACACAATACCTGGCAAGCTGCAGGTACAGCCTCTACAGCACAGTCCTGGAAGCACCAGCTGATGGAGGAGTCCATCTCTGTGATGTGGTGGTACTGACAACAGTACACCAAGATTTGGTTCACTGGAGGTTCCTGAAGGGCAAAAGGGAGATTTCTCATCAACTCAAAGTGTTTCTCCTGGCAGCATGAAGCAGTGTTGCTATCAAGACAATAAAAGCAACCTGAGCATCAGCCCGTTTCTGAGGGCCTGGGAGAGAGATCAAATGAATAAATGCTTGGAAAATATTTTAATGATTTCCATCTAAAGTGTGTGATTACTTAATATCCACCTCTCAAGCCAAGCTTACAGCAGAATATATTTGTTTCCTGATTTCACCCTGAAAACCAATGGCTTAAAGCAATGTGTAACTGCTGTAGAAAAGGAGATGAGGAGATATACAGGGTCGGTTTGGAAGGGACTTACACACGTGGGTGTGCATCTGGGAGCCTGAAGTGAACAGCACCATTTCTGCACAAGGAATGAAAAGAGAGGCACCAACTTGGCTTCTCTGAGCCCCTGGGTGTTTACTTTGCACTTGCTGGTTCTTAAAACCACAGAGGTGACAATTGTTCAGAATGTGGATTTCCTCTGAAGCACCAGGACCTGCAGCCAGGCCTCTGACCAAGGTTACAGCATGGGGCATTGTCATGGCCAATTGCTGAACCTGGAACCAGAACCTGGTTCACAACAGCAATGGCAATTGTTATGGCCAAAGCCACCGTGTTTGCACGTGCTCCTGCTCCAAGCACAGCACAAGTCACTCCATCTGCTCTGGACACCAGCCAAGGCTGCCTGGAGTCTCCCCTACCTGCTGGATTCTTTTCTTCAGATCTGCAAGTAAAGTGTTCCTCCACGTCTGGGTGAACTGCTCATCTGGAAAGCTGATAGCCACAAACTTATTCCAGGCCTGCAGGGGAAAAGCAAACCAACCCAAACCACTGAGTGCTGAGATTTAACAGAGAAGGAAATTAAAAGAACAATGTAGAAGAAATGCCCCACACGCCTCAGACAGTCTGCAGTCCTTCCAGATGTTTCCATCTTGAGGAAAAGGAACACTCCCAGAGTGGCAAAAGGCAGCTTTTAAGCCCAAACAGTGTGTAAATGTCTCAGCTGCTGAAGGAGACTTTTGGATGAGCCACTTCCACCCTGCTGCTGGAAACTGTCCCAGGGAGGGCCAGGAGCAGCAGCTCAGACCGGCAGGGCTGCTCTGAGCTTTGCCTGCTGGAAGGCCTGAGGACAACCAGTGGGACACACTGGGAGCAAGACAACACCAAGGGGCAGCTGCTCACCCCAGCAATGCCTTTATGAACAGCCAAGGACGAGCAGAACGGAGTGAGCTTCAAACACTGCCCATCCCCACCCCATTCCTTACCCAGCCACAGCTACAGAGCCCAGCAAAGAGCCAGCAGCCTCAAGACCTAAGCTACAGTAAAGCCCCTTTGTACTGACATTATCAGAAGATTACAAACCCGAAGTTCAGAGAAGATAGAGAAGGCCACATGGTCCAGGTGCTCCTTCAGTAATTTCTCTTTTAAAACGTTTCTGAACCAGGCACGAGCTTCCCTCAGGGCTCCACTGAGCAACTTTGGAACTTCCTGCACAGTATCCCCTGGAACCTGCCCCACACGGAGGGGAAGACGACAAAATAAACACAGTTCAAGCAAGACAGCAATAGACAACTGATTTAAATCAGTATTTCTAAAGAGAAGGTCCAAACACATCCAGAACACACAAGAGCCCAGCAACAGACCCAGCACTGCTTGAATAAAGAGCAGAGAGGCTGGGAAAGTGTACTGCTTACAGGTAGGTTGTGCCTAAGCTTGTTCCAGGAAGTAAAGACAACAAATGTTTAAGGGGAAACAAAACCAGACTTAAAACGAAGCTTATCACAGCAAACCTGAGCATCTGACCTAATTGAAAATAAGAACCAAACTCATCAGGTGACTCCATACCTGTCTGAAAGTATCACAGTCTTGCTTAGAGTGTGAAGTTCTTCAAACAGAGACTGGATCTGACCTAAACACTATCTGTTGTGCCACACTTGTGACATTTCTGGCTACCCTGCTTGTATCAAGCCAAGAGTTCCTTGGTACTCACTGCTGGCGGCTGAAGCTGGGCAACCTTGGCAATCAGGGTGGCAGCAGTGGCAGGGATCAGGAACAACCTCACTGTCCTGGCAGCCTTGCAGAGCCTCTCGAGCAGCCTAAGGCAGCAGGACAAGCAGCACTGCCAAGAAGGAGCCCCCAGAGCTCTGCAGGGCAGCAACACAGAGCAAGAGTTAATTTTCTGCTCCGAGGAAAAATAAAAAATTAAAAACAAAGTAAAAACCCCACCAAATTCAACACTGTGTGGCAGCTGCCTCCCTCAGCTGGGTTTAAAAAATGGGATAGAACTCCAGGATTCTTTTCTCCACAGAGATTTCAAGGCACACAAGCAGGACCCCAGCCCTGGTGCAGAGGCAGACAATGCTCTCACAGAGATGCACTGCACTTACCTGGCTGGGGGCTCATCCAAGGCACACAGCACTGTGTTTAGAATCTTCTCTACCTGAGAATGGAAAGACAAAAATATCAATATGTGGAAGAAATCTTACAGACTGATTTCTGATGAGCTGAGGAAGAGGGAACTCACTATTCTTTTTCATCTTCTCCAGCATTTTTATAAATACACTGTAAAATAGCAGAACTTATTTACTGGATGTCAGAACCAATACCTGGGCAGCTTTTATATGCACAAACCCAACCTGTACTTCTTACAATTTGGAGGTCTCAAATCTGTTATTAGTTGCAAGGTCCTACTCCTGTTGTCCTCATAGCAACACAAGAGTTTTCACAACAGCAGGAAAATCTCTGAAAGCAGCAGCCCCCTGCCCAACCCTCCTGTGCAAAAACCAGTTTCAGGTACATGTCTGAGGAGGTCAGGATTAAAACATTTGCCATCACTAACCAAGAGCAAATCCAGCTAAGAATACCCTCCCCTCATCAATGCCAACACCACTTTTTGCTGCAGATAACCCCCAACTCTCCCCCTGAGGAGTCTCTGACTCCAGAGCAAGGATTTTTGCTCTTAGCTAGGTTTGAAGCTCTTTGTGCTGCGACCTGCTGCCAACCCCAGTCCCCTCAGTGGTGCTCAGTTCTGCCAAAAGACACCCAGGAGCCCAGTTTGAGCCTTCATCCCAGAGCTGGGTAAAGCTGCCAGAAAACAAACCTCAGAGCTTCCCCACGAGAGGTCAACATTCTCCAACCTGTACAGAACACCTTGAAGAGTAACTAACAGGTCACTGGAGAAGTCTCTTATGAACTCAGCCAGGCTCCCCAGGGGCAGCACACAGAGCCAGGACTTGATCAGAGTCCCATCAAATTCCATCAAGTGCTTCTTTTCTCTCATTCGTTCCAGCAGGATGCCTCTGGAGGGGAGACAAAACAAAATCTTCAGGATTCCAGGGAATAAAAGGCCATGAGCTTGTGCAGCCCACACAGGAGTCTCCTCCTCATTCCTGTGCTTTTGTCCCTGCAGCTGAGACCAGTGGGAGTCCCCAGGGCCCTGGAGTGGCACAGCAGAACCAAACCACTGAGCACAAGCACTCAGGGAAAAGAAACTCCAGGTCTTGGTCAGACTCTACACAACAGGAGCAGCTTTAGCTCCCACCTGCTCCCTGGCTGGCAGAACTGGGGGATTGTGTTTGAGGGGTCACACCATGCCCAGCTGGGCTACACTCAGTGACCTCTGAGCCACCAGTGTGGCTGTGCCCAAATACCCCAAACATCCTCCCTCAACATGATACATTTCATACTCTTTAAAAATGAGGGGAAAAACAACAAAAAAGAGAGATGGGAGGAACTGGGAGCTCTGGAAAACTCACGCATCTCGCTTCCTCCTGGTTTCAGCGAATGAAAGCCCTTCCAGCCCTGCCCAGGCATCCTCCTCCAGCAGCCCGTGCTCCTGCTGCAGGGGAGCAGCAAAGGAATGCAGAAGGGGAAGGACCCACACCCACTGCTCCACATCACCTTCAATGCACCTCTGGCACAAGTTTGTCAGGTCGACCTTCAAGCTAAATAAAAAAAGAAAACAAAATAAACACACCGAATGAAAGAACAGCTTTATCCCAGCCTTGAGAACACCCTAGGGGTGTGGGAGGCTACTTTTCAATCTCCCTATGTGCCTTTAACTAACCTCTGGTCACTATTTTAGCTCCATCTACTCTCCATTGGAGAGTGTAGCTGTCCAGATTGAGGGGCCAGAGCTGCAATGTTACTGAATCTCTCTGCACAGACCCTGCTGCTGGAGCACTGGGAAGACCCAATCCTTTACCTACAGTCTCCCCACGAGCCCCCCAGCCCTGTGACACCCACACAGATAAGGACTCCAGAAAGAAATGCAATGGCTGCAGCTGTGTGAGTGACGAACTCCAAATCCAGTGCCAGCTAAGCAGGCAGATTACAACCTGGCAAACAGGCACTCCAGGGGAAACCAACCAAAAAGTGTGGAATGGTGCACTGCAGCCTCGCCTGGATACTAGCCCTGCTTCAAGCAGGAGGCTGGAACTGAGACCTCCAAAGATACCTTCAAATGTAACTTTTTCCCTGGTTCTCTGGCAGCAGAGAGCTGGATTCCTGTTGTTTTATCAAAGCAACACCAGCCTGGTCAGTTAGAAGGTACATAGAGCACTTACTTGGTAACTCCTGCAAAAGCCTGTTTGATGTGATGAATCTCATCCTGTACATCTTGTGGTGACACCTGATCCAAGCACAAGAGGCTGCACAAGTCAGCCAGCTCACTTTTAGGCACTAAGAGTGAATGGTTCTCAACTACCATAAGAATGGTGAGCCCCAGAGCCAGTTTGCTTTGGATGATTCTGTCTTCTGGAGGTGCTTCTGGTGCAAGGAAAGGGAGAGCTATTTTCTTCATGTATTTTAGTAGCAAATCATTCACCTGGGACAAAGAAGAGAAGAAACAAACCAAGCACAGCATTAGTCTTTCTCTTCTGAAGCCAATGTCTTCTGCCAGTTCAAGAGAGGCCACAGGACAGGAAGGAGCAGCCCCAAGAACCAAAAGAGACAATGTGTCATTTCTGTCACATTTCCTAATTATGTCAAGTAAGAAATTTTGGATTCCAGAAGCCCTGCTGGCATCACTGCTTAGAACAGGATCAGGAGCTTCTCCCAAAAAGCAGGCAAGTTTAGAGCAAGAGATGAGTGCAGAGAAGCTGTTAGTGACAGAACAACTGGCAGCAAAACTTAATGGCAAGGCTTAGGAAATCAATATCCAGACACAAAACCCACTCAGGTACGAGGACACCATGTCACAGCCCTGCTGCTGACCCCCGTGGGGTCTCAGAACCACACTGAGGTGCACAGGTTGACTGAAGCCCCCAAGGCAGTCAGTGACAGACACCCCAGAAGGATCCCCACTGCTTCTGTACCCGAACTTTGACTGGAAAAGCAAAATTAACTCAGCAAGGTCAACAGCAAAATTAAAGTTTGTGTTCAGTAACAGAATGTTTTCTGTCTCTGTGCAAGAGAAGGGATTACCTGCTCTGTGCTGAAGTTTAACTCTCTCCACAGCATTGGCCTGCCTTCAAACACCCGCTGGGCTACGGCAACATTATGGAACTGCTTCAGCTGCCAGAAGAAATTCCTCAGATTGTCAGGACTCCAGGTTCCAAGAATGCTGAAGATACTTTCTAACATAATATTGGCAGCTATTTTCTTCCCTTCCACCACTTCCTTGTTTTTAGCAAAAGTAAAGATCTGCCGTAAGTTTTTGAGCGTGGAAGGCTTTGCACACACGATGTCATCGTACTGGTGCCACTCTGGAACGGCAACACAGGGAGAACACAGGAAAAGAACCATCACAATCAGGTGCCTTTTCCCTTCCAGCTGCCTCAGCAGTACCCCCAGCAGCCCACTGAGCTGCCAGCTTCAGACAGGGCTGCCTGGCAGGAATGCTGGGCCACAGGAGAGCAGGGATCACCCCAAGGTGCAGGTCCAGCCAGAGCTCACCTCCATTGTTGAGAAGTGTCCTGTTTATCAACAAGCAGCGATTCACGTGTTGATTGGATTCTGAACTCTTGTAAATGAACTCATACTCCCCCTTCCCACAGGACACCCAGTACTTGTAAGGAATGTATTCACCCAGGATTTCTCTGCTGAGAGTTACAGCACCTTCAATGAGGTATCCATGTTCTCCCAGATGCCTTGGAAACACAAACACAGCAAAGGCAGGCAAAGGACAGGTTAGCGGACCTACAGACCTCCTTTTCCATGCATTGCTTCATTTTTAATAGGAACGGTGACTGTTCTTTCACAAGAACACTTTAGATCAGTTTTCTACTGCGAAACCCTTTACTGCAACCCCCAGCTGTGGGCACAGAGCCACCCCTTGCAGAGTGGCTGAGGCCCCAGAGGGACCCCGTTCTCAGAGCAGGGAACACTCACCGGGTGCAGTTCAGCTCACAGATGTTGTCCTTCCAGTTGGCATAGGAAGGAATGCCCTGAGCCCTGATGAACACTTTATGGGTATCCGGGTCGAGCTTGAAGTCTTTGGATAATATTGCATGGAAATACACTGTAACACCCTCAGTGCGGCTCACAGAACTGCAGGACAGAATTTGAAGGGGAATAGAAGGGATTCTGTTGGTGTTTTTTCATTGCACAAATCACTGCAGACCTCAAATCAGACTCAAGCCACCAGCTGAGTGGCTGCAAGACCCATTAACTCTGGCAGCAGTTCACTCAGACTGATGCTTGAGCAGGCCTAGTGCAAAGCCCAGTGCAAAAAGGAAAAATGGGCTCCTAAAGGCAGCAGGAGATGCCCTGGCCCAGCAGAGTCACCTGGAATGGCTACACTTTCAAGCCCTTCCAGCTCATACACATTAAGCAAAACATCAAAACAGCTCTTCACACTATTCACTTGAAGCGCTGTGTGTGAAGAACATGTTGCTCATAAGAGCAAGAAATAAAAGAATAATCTCTTTTTTATCCATCAGATGTTCAAGCAGGTTCAACACATCACCCATGCTGCAGCTCCCATTCAACACTGGTTCTATCATGCACAACCACTTCACCTTCTTCAAGACAATTCCATTTCCACATGTCCAAGGTACGTACTGACCCAATCCCAGCACCTCAGTCTGGAGTCCTGAGTCCTCCTCACAGCAACTCCTGTTAGTGAAGAATGCTGGGGAGCAGCAGGGCTGTTCTCACCTTTCTTTAATATTTTCCACAGTTTTCTGGTTCCTTTGTTCCTTTTTGTTCTTGGGGCTGTCTGCAGCAGCCACAGCACCCTCCTTCCTGGCAGCCTTGGCTCCTTGGCTGGGACTTGTCGTCTCACTCACAGTGGGCATTTTCTCACCTGGGGTCTGATTTTTCTCTTTTGTGTTTGCATTCTGCAACAGGGAGACAAACAATGCCCAATGAAACAGCAGACCCTGGAAGCACAGCATCTCCTCCTGGTGTGTCAGCGACTGGGACTCCTGGTGCAAGCAAGAAGCCATTCATTGTTTCTACAACTCAGTTTATATACTCTTACAGCCTTAGGTAAAATCTTTCACTGCTGAGCAATAACCACGTTACTCATGTTTCTTAGTTACACTAAATAACCACAGTCTTGCACCTGCAGTCTTGCATGACTTCCTTTAAACAAAGCCAATTTCCTTTTTGCCTCTCCTTACATTTCTGTTTGGTGTTCCCAGGGCCTCTGGCCCACCAGAGTCGAGATGCCCACATCATCCATCAACTGTGCAGCACTTTCTGCTCTACTGCCCATCTGCCCCCCAACACTGGTGCACCACCACC
>VYZP01017954.1:0-24532 GCA_013400635.1 Hypocryptadius cinnamomeus | reverse complement strand
AGGGCGGGGCAACGGGCAGGAGCTTTTCCAAGAACGGCGCTGATTGGCTGGAGCGGGGCCGGGGCGGGGCGGTTGGGGCCGGGCGGAGCGTGCGCAGTGCGGAGCGGTGAGTTGGGGTGGGGGGGTCGCGGTGGGCGGTGTTGCCGGTGCCCCGTGAGGGCCGGGCCGTAGCTCCGGGTCGGGGACCCGCGGTCCGGGACAGAGCCTCGGTCCCGGCCCGGTGGGCACTGGCCGCTGCCTCCCCCGCTCTGCCCTCGCGCGAGCGGAGCCGGCGGTGAGGCCTTGCCGGGGTGGGGGCTGCCCGCCGGCCTGGTTCCCCTCCGAGCGGCCGTGGCCGGGCCCTTGGGGACGGTGCGTGTGCGGCCCCGGGGGCTCGGCAGGCCGGCAGGACAGGCAGCCTCTGCGGCTGGAGTGTTGCAGCGGGAGTGTGCACTTAGGCACGCAGTCGGGGCGGGTCAGGGATCCCTTACATTGAAGGGTTTTAAACAAAAATATTTACACGTAAGTTTCCCCCAACGGGCACAGTTTGGATCCTGCCTGACCTCCGGCCTACTGTGTGCCCAGGCTGCTGTGGAAAAAAAATGTGCTGGAAAAGTTGGAGTAGCTCTGGGATATTTAAATGGATGTTTATTCAGGGTGTGCTCTCTGTAACACGAGGTCTGAATTTTAAAACTTTTAATTGTTTTGGAACAAGCCTGCATATGATTCTCTGCCTGGAGAGCTGGTGAAACGATGCATTCCACAAGGCCAGGAAGGGAACGCCGAGCAAATGGGATTTTGTATATAAACACTATTCGGAATGTTGCCTTCAAATGTTTAAGTTCAGCGGTTGACTAACACTTGCATTAGGAGTGATCTTTGACACAGCTCTGACGCTGCCCGCCTTCAGGAGGGTCAAGTTCTGTAAACACAATTTCTTAAGGACAGGTTAGTTATTGTGCCGTGTTTTTCTGCTAGAACTATCCCAGTCCAAGTACAGCGCAGAGGCAGAGCTGCCTGTGCCGGTGCTGCTCAGTGTACCTGCCAAAGGAGGGTAATCTGCAGAGGCATTTCTGTGGTGGAGCTGTCTGTGGAAGAGGCTGGTCCGTGCACAGCCTGGCAGGAGCCTTTTAAGTGCAGATAAGTGTCCAGAGGATGTTAGAAGACGATGACAAGCCCTGTCATTTGTGAACGTGCTGCCGCAGTGCTTCTGCTCCCTGTGATCATTTGAATTCATTTGTTCTCTGGGAGTAGCACTGTTAAGGGATGCACTTCTAAGTTTCTCTCTTTTCTTTCCCCCAACCCTGCCTTAAAATGACCCAGGCCGGTCCACTTTGTTTTTCAGCAGCCTCTAGGGCATTTCTATGGTGGAAGTTTCCAAAATACTGTCCCAGAAACTTCAGTGTAGGAGTCCAGCTACCAGAGGTGAGAGAGCAGTGTTGCGAGTTCCTGGAGTCTGCTGTCTGTGTGACCATGTATTTACTAATCTTGAAGGGATACAAATACAATTCTTGGGAAGAAATCAGCTGGAAACAATTCCTGGTGAACTGTCAGAACAGCCTTTGAACCCACAGTGTTGTCCCTGTGTCCTGAAGCAGCAGAAGAGCAGGGCTGGTGCTACTGCCATCACCTTCTTTATTTTTACAGTGGAGAACTCCTTTAGCCTGAGCAATAAAACACCTGGAAAACTCCAGCACCCCCAAACCTGTCTCTGCTTCTGCTTGGGTTGGGCAGATGGGGTTGAAAGCACAGCAGCCATACCTTGAGAATTTGTGAGGCATTTTTGGGATTATTGGGATAAATTTAGGGATAATAGTCAGCCTTTCCATGTGCTAATCCTCTGTGCTACTGACTCCCTCTGTGGCTTTTGTAACCCACCTCAGCTCTTACACTCAGCGTTCTCCTCTGAGAAATAACTCTCGACTCGGGCTCGTGAGGGAGGTGAATCAGCTTTAATTAAGATTTGTTGAGCACTTTGTTGATAAGTTCTCAATAGCTGGTTGCTATTTTTTATGAACATGCAGATATTCTTAGCACCTGCAGTGGGAAGTGACACAAGGCTGGGGATCTCTGGGAAGCAGACCTGCCAAGGGAGACAGCGCCTGCTCACTGCAGCTTTGTCAGATCCATTCTGGCTGTGGTTCACGAGGCAGCTCAGCAAAACCCCAAATCCCTCTGAGTCTCTGGGAAATCTGAAATGTTCCTGAGAGCTAAGTCCTGCTTTTGCATGAGATTTGTGGCTTTTGCCCCTTCACTGGATTCCTCCCAAGCTGCTGGTTGGGTTTGGTGCGGCTGTGTTCTGGTGGTACCAGCTGCTGTCACCTGTTTTGTAACGCCTTGTGGCAATGACCTTAATGGCTTTCAATTACTGTCCCCTCAAATTAAGGTGTCTCGGGTAGGCAGGGTTGGGTGACGGCCCCTGTGGGCTTCAGGCAGTGCAGAAGTCGGTGGGGCTGTGTGGGGTGGGAGGGAAGCTGGGAAGCCGGGCCCTTCCCCAGGGCAGCACCCTGCTGGCTTCTCTGCTGCAGCAGCAAGGTGGCAAATGAAGCTTGATGAGCTTTGTTTGTGAGGGGTAACAAAGGCGTGAATGGGAACGGTCACACTGGTGCTGGGTCTGTGTTGTGTGGGTGCCCCTCAGCAGGATGAGGAGCTCTGTTGTATTTCGGGGAAGAGAAGGCTGTTCATTTGGCTTTGTCACTGCTGTAGGAGTAGCTAGATGGAGGATGCTAAAATGAAATACGGGGCTGGAACAGCCTCCTTGTCTGTGCCCCTGTCCTGAGCCAGGGGAGAGATACTTGGCTCCAGGCTGGACAGTGGTGGATGGTAGTGCAGATCTGGACAGGGCCCAGTTCCTCTGGGCCTTGATGGAATCCCACTCTCAGAGCCTGACAGCTCATCCAACTTGTCCTTGCACCAAACTGAGCAGCCAGTTTGTCTCTTGCCTTCATAGAGTGGAGGGCTGGTTGTCCTTGTAAACCCTGTTAAAATCTGAGAGCTGGTACTGGCCCTGGTGGGAGCAGGGATGGAGAAACCCCTCCACAGCTGGTATGGGGCAGCATGTTTTATACAGCTGACTGCTCTGCTGGCTGCCCAGACCCTCTGGTTTGTCAGTAACTCAGAGCTGATACTCAGCACAGAGCCCAGAATTAGGTATTTTATATTCCTGGATCACAGAGTGGTGTTCAGCTCTTTGGAGCTGTGGTGTCACAGCGCTGGCACATTTCTTCTGGTCCCCAGTTTTCCCCAGGTTCCCTCTGTCTGGAGAGCTTTCCCTGGACTCTGTTTGTGTACTTGATCTCTGTTTGTGCTGTTTCCAAGTGCACTTCTTTGCATTGTTTTCCTTGCTTTTCTTTCTATTGATTTGTGGGTGTTTTGGAAACTTTTCTTCAGTTTATCAATTCTGATCATGACCTCCAGAGTGCTTCCAGCTCTTACCTCCTGGGCAGCCTTTCAGGTTTTATAAAAGTGCTTTCTCTTTCGTTGTTCAAACTATTAGTGCAAAGGTTGAACAGAAGCAGACCTGGGCTGAGCTCCAGGACCCATACACAAGGATTTCTCTTGTGGTGACAGGGAACTGCTGATAGCTAACCCCTCAAGTGTGTGGGGTTGAGTTGCTTTGGTTGGTCTTTTTTTCCTTATTAATGAGCACTGGGCCTCATGAAGGTGAGCTCGCCCAGACCCAGCTCCCCTGGCTTTTGAAAGCATCAGATGGATAGAGTGAAAAGCCTGCTTTGTGCTGGTGAGAGGTGTGATGGGCAGGTCTCTGTAGGGGGGGATTGTGCTTTCCTTCTGAAGGCTGAGGTGATTTTTAAGAGCTTTCGTGGACTTTGTTCACCTGGGGCTTCTTGCTGCCGCTTGCTGGGACAGGCACAGCTCCGAGACAGTCCTCAGCCCTGCTTCCCACTCAGAGCTGCCTCAGCAGTGGGCTGTGCATGGGGGAAGTTGTGTCCAGCATCTCCTGCTCCCCTTTTCTATTCATAGGTCTCTCCTCAGTGAGAGTTGGGCTTGTCTGTAGTGGCTAAGGTAGCAAAAATACATTTTTCTCCGCAAGCAATTCCAAGTTCCTCGTGTGGTTGCTCTTCTCTGGAAAAGAGAAAACTACTTGCTCTGGAGAAATTGACACTCATTTTTATTCCTAAATAGTGTGTCATGGTGGGTGTGGTTGCAGGATACCTCATTGCACCAGGCCTCTGCCGTCACCTCAGTGCCAACTGCTTAAGGAAGAGGCGTTACTTGAGCTGAAATAGATTTCACTGGAGCAAATGTCTCTGCCCAAGCGGGACCAGCTCCACCCTCCCCGAGTTCTGTGAGTACTGAGCTGCTGGGCTCAGCTGCCTGAAGTTCAAGAATTGGTCCTTTTCTGAAGTGCTCTTTCATCTTGCTTTGCACATGGGTGTAACTGTGGGGTGAAATTTGGGCCCCACCAAATTTAGGGACAACACAGGATTCCTCTGTGATGTTCATGTCTTCCTCCTCTCCAGGCTGGTAGCTTGTGATACCCAGCTGTTCACGGCAGCTGTGCTTCAGGGACACCATCAACAGGATGGAGACACTGTGCCCTCTTTGTTCTCCTGTATTGGTCCATGGCTGATGGTGGAGTCATGGAATCATGGAATGTTCTGAGTTGGAAGGCACCTACAAGCATCATTGTGTCCAACTTGGTGGATGCCCTGACCTAATTTCAGCTCCAGGGGAGAAAATTCAGTCTCCCTAAAACCTTCCTATGGCTCCTGTTGGATTCTTCCTCACTTTTCTCCAGGGGGCTGTGTGTTGTAGTTAAATATGGATGGAAAGGTTGTGTTCCACTCTGGATTACAGCTGAATCTCAATGGTGGATAAATTGCATCCCAAGTCTAGTTTGCAAAGCCCTTTGGGCTTCATGGGCTGCAGGAAGCTGTATTTTATTCTAGATGTGTGTTTGCTGATAATTCTATAGGATTTGCAGACAGCAGGTTGTAAGAGCCCTGATTATCCTGGTTCCCTGTGCAGTCAGACTCTGCCCAAATAATTCAAGTGCCTGCTGCAGAGAGAGGGAAAGGAAGATGGAAGGATGATTTAGAAATCTCTGGAGCAGATGGGGAAAAAGATGGATATGTTGATCTGAAGGAGATACCAAGCCACATATATGCCTTTAAGCATCTAAATAAAAGTCAGGATTTTTTAAATGGTTGCCTACTTTAAGCCCAAATAATTCCTTTAACGAGAGGTTTTAAAGGTTTAACTTAATTTTAGAAATGTTTATTTCAAATGTCCTTCCATAAAATTAACTTTTTGAATGCAGAATGCTTTAACGTCTTCCGTGTTGGTGCTCATTTGCAAGAAATCTCTGCACAGTTATTTCTTATGTACCAGTTAAATCTATCAGCCAACAGATGTCAAGTGTAGCAAAAATGCTATAATAATATTATGGTCTAATAATAGTTATAATGATTCTAATTACCTGGTGCAGCTTTAAAGAGAGGCAGATTCAGAGATGAGTGCAAAGGAGGTGTTTAACCTTGAACTGCAGAAGCAGGGCACTTCCAGAGGTGCCTGTGCCTCCTCCCTATCGGACATCCCCCTCCCTTTATTTCCTCCAGCAGACTGGGAGCAGCACTGGTGTGTTTTTAATGCCCAGACCTCATTCTGGCTGTGTTCAAAGAGAGCTGGTGAGCTGAGGATGAGCACGTTTCCTGCAATACCTGGGAGTGTGAAGCTGCTCATTTTCAGCCTCTGTCTGCCCTGCTCTTGGCGTGCTCCCACTGCCTGATGATTGTGGCACTTGTGGATTGCTCCCACCTCGGGAAGGCTGCAGAGCCTCAGCAATCTCCATCCTCTATGCAAGCTGCTTGTGCTGCTGTTAACTGTCAGGGGTGGCTTTCCCACAGCCTGGGAAGCACAAAGCAACAATCTCCTGATGGGAGAGCATTTGGGGGTGTGCAGATGAGTGGCTGTGAGTTGTTGATCCCTACAGAGGCTTTGGTGTGGGGGTAGGAGAGCACTGGTTTGGTGCTTGAGTGCTGTGCTTGCCTTGCCTTCGACAGTCTGGCCCCACAGAGCCTTGTCAGAGTCTCCTTCCCCAGCTGCTCCATGTGATAGCTCTGTTACATCACTCCCAATGCCCTTTCACCACGGTATTTTTCCTTTAGGAAGGATCCTGGGCTGCATTTGTTGTAGTCCTGTGGTTTTTGCCTGATGTTGCTGAGTGCTGTTAGTGCCTTGGGGTCCCAGTGCTCATTGTGGCTGTAGTGTAATGGATCCCCTTGTGTCACAGCTGCTCATTTAATCCTGTGACATGCAGGGGTGAGGAGTCCCTGGCTCACAGAGCAGCAGCCTTTCCACAGAGGAAGCTCTGTGTGGGCTGGAAGTTGACAGCTTTCAATGATTATATGCTGAACCTTCTTCCTATAAATAATTGATTCACAGCCTGATGAGAACTACAGGAACTTGTCTCTCAGTTGCTGCTCCCTGGCATGGACAGCATCTGGAAATCTACTGTTTACTTATAAAATGTATCCAGAGGTGCCCTTGCAAGGTTTTCTTTATTTCTAGCCTGCTTGTAGGCTGACCTGCTCTGCTTCTCGGGAAAGCCCTGCCTGCCAACACCTGCAGCACACCTTGTGCCAGAGCTCGTGCTGCTGAGAGCTCTGCCACCTTCAGCCTTTTCCTTTGGGGAGGTTCAGCCTTTTCCTTTGGGGAGGTTCAGCCTTTTCCCTTGGGGAGGTTCATCTCTTTCCTTTGGGGAGGTTCAGCCTTTTCCCTTGGGGAGGTTCAGCTCTTTCCTTTGGGGAGGTTCAGCTCTTTCCTTTGGGGAGGTTCAGCCTTTTCCTTTGGGGAGGTTCAGCTCTTTCCTTTGGGGAGGTTCAGCTCTTTCCTTTGGGGAGGTTCAGCCTTTTCCCTTGGGGAGGTTCAGCTCTTTCCTTTGGGGAGGTTCAGCTCTTTCCTTTGGGGAGGTTCAACCTTTTCCCTTGGAGAGGTTCAGCCTTTTCCTTTGGGGAGGTTCAGCCTTTTCCTTTGGGGAGGTTGAGCTCTTTCCTTTGGGGAGGTTCAGCCTTTCCCTTGGGGAGGTTTGCCTTCTTGCTGGAGTCAGTGTGTGTCTGTGTTGGTGCATCACCATGGAGATGAGGCCACAGGAGCTGCAGGGCGCAGCCTTTTTCAGGCTCACATGAAGAAGGATGTGGTAACGGGCTCCTCTTATTTAGGGAAAATTATTTCTTGGAGTAAATAAATCGTCAAAGAACATTTGGCATCAGCCCAGGTGTTATTAAGTAGAAGATCTCTTGAAGCCAGAGCTGTGAGGCTCATGCAATATTCACCTGCTTTGCTGTGTTCCACATCAGGCATTGCCACTGTGTCCAATGCTGACTCACTGACCCACTTGTGCTTTTACTTACCCCAAGATAACAAAGATCCTGTTGCTTTTCTCCTCCCTGTGTATGTATTTCTCATCCTGCCACAACAGCACCTTCCTGAGTGTCCAGGCTTCCAGTGCTTCGAGTGGTTACAAGGCTTCACTTCCCGTGGCTGCTGCTGCTTTGGCCGGGTTTGCAGAGCACGTGGAGGGTGTGTGGCTGCAGTGAGCTCTCCCCCATGCAGAAGCACCTCTCTGGGTTGAGCACGCCCCAAAACCCTGGTCTGGTCATGCAGACATTCTTGCGGGGTTGGGGACACTGCCCTTTCCGTGTGCCTGGCCCTGGCACACTCTTTCCTTTCTGGTTTCTGGTACACAGAACCCTCCCAACAAGGTCTGGAAGAACCCTGTGGCAACTCTGCCTCATTGCCTCCACGTCTCATTCCAGACTTCATCTGTAAACATCTCTTTGCCCTTGCTAAAAACACTGTCCCTTAATTTCTCTCTGCAGGAGTATTATTTAATTTGTAACAGTTTTAGGACGTTATTTGAAAAATCCGATATGAAGCTGTATTTCATTTACTGTAATGATCCACTAATGCAGGCATATTTCAAAGGCAGGCGATGCAGTACTGTGGGGTTTAATTAAATTTTGTTTTTCAACTGAGCATCAATAGACAGACAATAACAAATGGTGGACAATATGCATACAGAACAAAGTCTCTTCATTTTCCTTTTCAAGACTGTGGAAGTGAAGATGTATAGCCCTTAAAATGGACTTGGCCTGCTCACAACTGCTAGTTTAGTGTAGTTAACTCACTTCAGGAGGAGTTTTTTTCTTCTTACTCTGCCTTAATTAATTTTCTTGCTCTCTTCCTGCCCACAAAATAAACTCTTATACTGTGGAAAATTTCCAGCAGGAGCCGTGGGTGATCTAAGTGCTTCTGCAAGTTCTGCATGTAGTTTTGAATACTGTGTTGGTACCTAGTGTGTGATGGCTCCTCCAGATGGGCCTTCCTGAGGGTGACAGAACAGAAGGGCTGGGTGTGAGGTTCCTGTCTCTGGGAACTGGACATGGCATGTGCCAGCCTTGGAAAGGGAGTGAAAAATGGTGTTGCTGCCATGGTTGTACTCAAATCAGGATCAGCAAGTGGCTCTGGAGTGCATTTTGTTCCTCTTCTCCCAGCAAGCGTGGGGTAATCAAGTACAGAGTGTATGTGGGGAAGCTCGGGAAGAGTGTTCCACGTCAGCAGGAGGCTTCTGGGAACCATCTGAGTACTCACAGCGTGGCACTTGGACACGTGTTCTTGAGTAAAGAAATTTGTCACTGGTGCTCTAAGTGGGCTCCTTTGTTAAGGTTTGAGGAGCAGGGTGAGATGGGGTGGCTGAGGCAGATTTGGTTTCTCCAGGTGTCTGGAGAGTTGTTCAGGAACAGAGCCAGAGTTTTCTGAGGAACCCAATGCGAGTGTGACTCCACTGCACTCCAGCCCTTTGATTCTCTCAGAAATCTCTCAAAGGCAGAGAGCTGAAAAAAGCATTAATTTTTCAGAGGAAGAGTCTCCATTCAGAGATGTGAGTTCAAGCCATGTCCTGGGTTGATGCCTAAAGCTTTGCCTGCTTAACCTGCCTTCAAAGGCTGGGGGCAAGGGCTGTGCCTGGAGCTGGCACTGCTTTCCACCACTGAGCTGGGCTGGATCACAGTCCAGAGAGCTGCTGGCTGGAAACTGGAGCATGCAAAGGCTGGAAATCTGTGGGAACCTGACTCCTGATGTCTGTGCAGCTGTAAGTGCCTGAAAAGCATGGCTGGAAATGACAGACTGGAGTCTGTAACCTCCTCCTCCTCCCCGGGATCTCAGTGTAACACTTGTCACGTTCCAGGCACAGCCTGTGTTTGCTCCTTGCTGGAAGCAGTGCCGTGGGTCCTTTGCAGCTCTCCTGGTGCCTGGGCCAGCTGAGTGTTGTGTTCTGAGCTGGGTGAGAGCTCCTGGAACAATGGATGGGGTCCTGTGCTCCTGCCAGTGCCTGTGGCTGGAGAGGAGTCCTGGTACAGATAAAAGGGGTATAAATGTAACTTGTCATCAGGCACTGCATGCTCTTTTAATAAACTGGGAAAACCCCACACAGCTGAGGTTTGTACTGGCCCTGCTAATGCTGGGGGAATGCCCCATGCCTGATTCCTTGTTCTTCCCCTGTTCCTTGCTTTAGGCTGCCAGGTTTCCCATTTGCTCACTTCTTTTTGTTGATAGGCAGTGTCGAGGTTCTGTCGCTGGGGTTTGGGCAGGAGGTTGCTTTCTGGTGACTTGAAGCAACACCTCCAGCTTCTCCTGTCCTTCCTTTGCATCTCCTGCCTTTCTCCCTGTGGTTGCTCTCACTTTGCCATAAACGAATCTCTTTCCAGCCAGGAACCTGAGGCCTCTTGCAGACTCACTTTTATGGGGCCATTATCCACCATCTATAGAAGGAGAGGCTTTCTTGGCTATGTCAGGACTCAGGTGGCTGCTCCCAGATGAAGCACACTGGATCATCTGGAGCCAGCAGCTGAGCCCTGGGCTGAGGGATGTGCCCTCTGTGCAGACCAGGGAGTGCTTGAGCCTGGTCTTTGCAGGAGCAGGTGAGTGATTTGAGATCCTCACAGTACTGCTGGCATGATTTATTCTTGCAGAAGTGCCCACAGCAGTTTTATGGGTTTGTTCTGCCCAGCAGGATCACAGACAAGGACATGCCTGGGCCCCGTGCTTTAGTGGTTCTTGCAGGACTGTGCAGCAAACAGGACCTGCGAGAGGCCTCAATGCAAGGGCACAAGCCCAATGCGTGGGGAACTGCAATGGTGCTTAGGAATGAACAAAAAAAAAGTCTCTAGGACTATTTAAAATGAAAAATGAGTAATCTGTAATTCAGTTTTGAGGGAATTCTTGTAGCAGGAGAGCATGTGCTGGCTGGGAGGGAAGAAGCATTTGCTCAGACAAGTGATAATCCATTGCAGCCCATTCCAGACACCTGACAGATACCAGCCTTCCTCAGGCCTCCCTGGGATGAGCGAGGTGCTGTGCCACTGGATGAGGAATGTGGAGCTTCTGGACTATGCAGAGTGATAATTTAAATACCAAATCCTTGTTCCTGATGGGAACTGCTGGTGGCTGCTTGGCGTGGGGGTGCTGCACGGGAGCTGGTGTCTCACAACAAGAAGCGTGCTGGGCTCCACAAGCACTCGGGACTGACACCGGCCGGCTCGCTTCCTTGGATTTCTCCTTTGGAGTTTGGCAGCCGTCTGCTTCAGGGAGCACAGTGGCCTCATAAGAGTTTATTTGATCTGACACATGACAAATTGTTTCTGCTGGCGGCTACTTGAGGCACAGTCTGTTCGCTGGCAGCCGCGGCTCTGCGGGCGCTGGGAAGTGGGGAAAGGCAGCCCTGCCTCCTCCTCTTAGGAAACATCAGCGCAGGGAGCATTGCTTTGACCCCCCCACCATCCCAGCCTCTCTTCTGCTGGTTGATAACGGTGCTGTTGGCATGGATCATTAATGATGTTTGTGTGCTGGGTGTGTCTGCAGGTGCTGGTTGTCGTTCCTGTGGCGTGTTGGCTGCAGGGCAGAGGAGAACCTGTGTTCTGGAACCAGACCCAGTTGCCACTAAAAACGCTTTGTTAAGTTCCATTTTTTAGGACACCCTTTTAGCTCTGCAATGTGCAGCAGAATATTACATTCCTCAGCAGAATAAAAAGTACATGTCCCCTGTGAGATAGTGTAAATACATTTTATCTGTTCTATTACCTGCAGTTTTCAGAATATGTCCCCTAAGCATTTTAATCTTGTTTTCCAGTGTTGTCTCAGAGTGAGGAATTGCTCCTATTTGCAACTTTGGGAATGATTACTTGTTCATTAATTTCTTCCCTTTCCTGCTGTCCATCTATTATTGCTTCCAACAGAAAAAAACCGTCTCTGTAAATCTCCTCCGAGACAGGGCTGAGTGCCTGATTAGACAGAGAGTTATGTGTGCTGGGACCGTGTTCCTGGGAGATCATACTGGAGCTGTGCATGGAGCCCTGGGTGCTGCTGTTCCATGCCCTTGGGCACACAGAACCCACCAGATGATGCCTTTTCCTTGGTCTTAAAATTAAGAGCCAGGCAGAGTTAGGGGATAAACAGTTTTTATCTTGGTATTTAATAAGGATCTTTATGGTGCACCACTTCACCAAGGTGCAATGTGCTGAAATGCATGCACATGGTAGATTGCATATACAATTTTATAGATCTTGCAAATTAGCATATTTAACAAAGATGCCTCAATGGGAGGCTTGAAGGAATAGTGTGATATCTTCCTGTTTTGAAGTATTCCTCACTAGATGGGCTTAATTTTAGTTTACAGGATGTATTTTAGAGGGGACCTTGGTTTCTCAAGATTGCGTAGGGCTTTCCAGCCTCCAGCTGAGAGGCTTTTAGGATGTTTGGTTTTCTGGCCTAACAGAATGCCAGGTTTATGCTAAGTTATCAGACTTAAGGAATTACAAGTGTGCATGTTAAGGGCACTGAGAATACATAAAAGGTATATAAAAGAAA
Organism: Hypocryptadius cinnamomeus; assembly: GCA_013400635.1. Lineage (NCBI taxonomy): Eukaryota > Metazoa > Chordata > Aves > Passeriformes > Zosteropidae > Hypocryptadius > Hypocryptadius cinnamomeus. The sequence goes on along the minus strand of VYZP01017954.1, from coordinate 12,667 downwards.
AGGCAAAACATCATCATGGCATCACAGGTGTCTGGGCTGGCTCCCTCCTCCTTGCCCTGGGATGAATAAGCCCAGCAGGCAGCATGTGCCAGGGCAGATTAATTAAATTAATTATTAATTATGGAGCACACCTGGAGCACACCTGGAACATGGTGACGAGGCAGGAGCTGGAGCTCAGGGCAGCTCCAGCACCCGAGCAGGGCTTTGCTGCTGCCATGCTGTGCCTGCAGTGCGGGGCTGTTACAAAACAGAACAAGAGGGGACAATGCAGAGCAGTTCCTGCTGCTACGCTTTTGTCCAGCAGCTAAAAGCCAGTTCATAGGGTTTTGTGGAAGCCTTGTTTGCTTTGGTCTTTTTTTGCTCTTTCTTTAAGTACAGACTTAAAAGAGCTGGAGACTGGAGGCCACTGTAGTTATTATTTCTTCCTGAATAGCACAATAAATGTACCGTTTGTTCCATAAATGACAGGGTCCTTGCCTCACAAAACATGTGGTCTGTTCCCACTGCTGTTCCCTTTGACATATGAGGAACTGCCCCTGCCTGCCTCTGGGTGTGTGGAGATTTCTCACTCCCTCATTGGGGTCAGTGCCAAAACTTGTCTTGACATGTGACGTGTGTGGTCACTGGAAGTCACTGTGGAGGCTGTCACTGAAGCAGCCTGGATTCACAGAGCAGCTTCATTTAGATGGCAGCTGATGGAGGAGATATGCAGAACAGCTGGGGATAAAATCTGTGTGCAGAAGGGGACAGCTGAGGGCTGCGGTCATCGTGGGAGAAGCTCAGACATGTACAGACGTGGTCTGGCAGACCTGTGGTAGATGTGCCATGTCCTCACCTGCCATGGCACCACTAGGATACACAGGCAGCTGCTCAGGATGTTCTGGTGTCTCACAGCAGAGAGGAAGGTGCTGCAGGTGCCTCTTTGATCAGAGCTGAGGGTATGTGTGGGAACAGCCTGCTGCTCACTCTGACAGCAGATTTCGAGCTCTTGGCTTTGCTAGTCATCTCACAGCAAACACCAAGACATGGAGAGTGAAAGTCCCTATGCCCTTTGGCTGCTGCTTGGGTGTTTGCAGAGCCAGCAGGTGCAGTGACAGCCAGAACTGTCAAAGGAAGAACCCTCTGTGGACCAGTGCTGCTCAACTTCTGAGATATGCCAGTCCATGAAATGGCTCTTCAGAGGGTGTCTCACCAAACGGATTTTCCTTTTGAGTGTCTGGATCTCCTGCTGTTGGTCTGAGCTCCAGATGAGAAACAGTGCATTGACTGGAAGGTACTGAGGTTACAAACAGAGTAATTGTCCCTTGGAAGAGAAAATTGTGGAGGAAACTCACTCAGAACACATCTCTGTTCTCCTTCCTCAGAGCAGGTTTTGGAGTGCCGTGGCTGAGGGGCAATGGGGATGGAGCTAAAGTACTGCTTCTGGGTGAACCCTACAGCTCTGAGGAGCAGGGAGCCTGGTCACGGAGCCCAGGAGCGACCTGGGAGCTTTACCAGCTCTTTAATTCTCTCTCCATAACCCATGAGTGCAGATCTCCCTGGGGCAGCAGTGTTCCCTGTGAGGGGAGCTCCGTGGCACGGTGGTGCTGTGGTTCCAGCGGCATGCACAGGGTCCCACAGGCAGTCACAGGAAAGCTGTTTCATAACCTCTGCTGGGATTCATGAGACATTCAGAGACAGGTTCTCCACTTAGTCAACATTTCATAAGGATTTAAGGCTGAGGAGCTCTTTGAAGCACCAAGGCAGCTTGTTCTGCCATGACAAGGTGGAGATGAACGCTGGCGTGACTTCCATTCCTAAGGAAAATGCTCTTTTGCACGGATCACAAGCTGTGGCTCTGCTGCTGTTTGAAGAGACCAGAGGAATCTCAGATCCAGGCACTCAGTGCCACATCAAAGCCTTCCCATCTGAAGCTGAGGTACTAGGGAGCTCCAGCTCCATGTCCTTTGTGTTTGGGCAGCAGAAGGAAAGAAGGTCCCTGAACTAGGAGCTGCTTGGGGGCTCAAAGCTCTGCTTAGCAGAGGCTGGGGAAAAAGCCAGGATGGCAGCAGGAAGGACACAAACCCTGCAGAAGATGTGGGCCATCTGACAGCAGACCTCCAGAGCGGCCTGGGAGACCTTCTGCTCTGCTGGAGGAGTGGGGCCAGCATCTCCCCCCGAGGAGGCAGACCTGCAGTGTCCTGGGCTTGACTGGAGCCATTCCGTTGTGCCTGAGGGATTGCTTAATTAAAAAGAATGCTGCACCATCACATTTCAACTGTTTTCTCCATACATTGCTGCAAGTAACATCTAAAATAGCTTTAAAAGGCAACAAACCATTCCCCAAAGCAGGGGTGGCAGATGAACAACAGGAGAGGGAAGGAATTATGTTCTCTTTCAGCTTTCTGTGTCTGTGCATTTGCTTCTGCATTTGCAGCCCTTGGGGCTTGTTTTAATTTAAATTTCCTTAGGAAAAACCCTGTTGAAGGAATGCTGCCTGCAGTGGCTGGCTGTTCTGCTTTGGCTTTGTCCTGTTCTGGAAACTTTGATAGTTGGGGAGCAAGAATTGCTTTTCAGTCTTGGTGGGAAATGCCTGGATAGGGGAATGGCAACTGCCACGAGAGTCACTTCTGGATGGTGGGCCTGGAAGTCTCTCAGCTCTCCCTTCATGCTCATTCCTGTCCCAGGGCTTATTTAATTGCTGAACAAAGGCATCCTCTGCAACCACTGAGAAAGGACCAGTGCAGGGAGGGAAAAAGCAAACTTGCATAAAGCCTTTCATCCAAGCACAGGGAGATATTGCTGCTGACCTCAGTGTTTGTAACCGTGGTGTCCGTGTTGGAATGGAGCAGCTGAGCCCCAGCGTGGGGATTGACGTGTCCAGATTGATGCAGGGACTGGGGGCAAAGCGAGGACAGGTCCTGAGGGAACCTGCGTGGCAGCAGGTTGTGTTCATCCCCAGAGAGCTCCTTATTCCCCTTCAGGGCTGGGTTTGAGATTGGCTTGTTAGGGCTTTATCCCAGGTTTTGCTGCCAGTCTGGCCGCTCCTGACTGGGTTTGACCCACGAGGTGGATCCCAGTGGCCTCTGCCTTTTCAACTGGGAGCTTGCCACAAAACTGGAAGCATGTGGGAGCTGAGCCAGGGCTGAACATCCAGCCAGGCATCCCATGCAATCAATCCATAAGCAGCTGTGCCACGTTATTCCTGACCACCTTTCCAGAGCATGTAGCAGGTGAGCCCCATGTTTGCTGCCATCCTGCTCCCTGCTGCTCCCTGTCCCCTGAGTTGTCACGGGGAGTCAAAGCTGTCACCACTGACTTGCACTTTGTGGAGAGGTGAGAAAATGCATTTTTCATAAAGCTCACAGCTCATGGTTCCTGGGGGATCGATAGGGCAGCTGAGGGGTCCTTTGCGTGCCCACTGTTGGGGCACATCTGTGCCTGGTGCTCTGCAGGGAGTGGCAGGGGTTCCTTGGCTTGGCAATCCCCATGGGAAACCTGCAGGCTGAGCTGGGGCTCCTGGCTGAGCTACAGCCAGGGGCAGGGATGGTTGTGCTGGGCAGGCAGTGTGGTGTGGGTGCTGCTGTGGGAGTCATATACTGGATCCATCACCGCTGGGTTTCTGTAACACTGAGCAGGAATTTTTCATGGTTTCTTAACCTCTTAATTAAGTTTCTTTATAGGGGAGCTGGCATCTGACAGGGGAAGGAGGTTGTTATTCCCTGTGAGAACCACGGGTGAACAGCAGGAACTTGGAAAATACAAAAAGGTGTTTCCAGAGAGGCTGGGAATAAGCCAGTTAAATCTTTGGCAATTTGTGGGCCCAGCTGCAGTGGGACATCAGGATTCTCTGGGACCTTGTTAGCACAGCATGTGCTTTCTTTCCTGTTAGGCTCTCCAAGTTTGGGAAAGCAGAGGGGATAAAAACACACGGAATGCTGGGAGACTCCTGGGATAGTGTGAGGCAAGGTGTCACCTTGCAAATAGGAACTGATGGAAAGGATAGGTCTGAGTGGGGGGAGAAAACACCACTTATTGTATGTGCTGTGCATGGGAAATTGCATCAAGGAGTGGGAGAAGGGAATAGGTACGGGCAGGACGAGAGGTGTTTTGGCTGGGATTCGGGGTGGTGGGGAGGTGAGGAGGAAGGGGAAAGCTGTTCCATGTGACTGAGGTCAGGCAGTGTGACAGCTTTCAGAAAGAAGTTTGTCCTGAAGGTCCCTGTGCATCTCTCATCTCCAGGCAAGTCCTGAAGTCCTAAATTGGAGCAAATCAGCACCAGCGCTCTGGTGTGGGCCCAGAGGTCCCTGCCAACCCCAGAGCTCTGAGCAGTGAGAGTGTCATGTGGTGTGCAGGCAGTGCAGAGCCCTGCGAGAGCAGCTGCCAGAAATTCAGAGAGATGCACTGCTTATAAATAATAAATGATAAATTCAGCCTCTGATCTCCGAGGCACGCTCTGCTTCTGCACACTCCATGCTGGCAGAGAAGATCCCCCATTCTGGACTCAGCGGTCGGTCTCTGGCGTGGATGGTCTGAGAGATGCAGGGGAGGCAGCTTGTGGAATTGGGGTCGTGCTGAGCCACGGTGGAGCGTGGCCCCTTCTGCCAGCAGCACTAATGAGCGTGGCCCCTGTGCCACGGCTGCTAACGAGCGGTGGGGAGGGCGAGGGCAGCCTTGCTCAGGCTTCAAACCACCCCAGCACAAAGCTGTGCTCCTGCCCTCTGGAGAGCAGCGTTTTGTGTGAATGCAGCTTGCTGAACGAATTAATTAAGTCAATTTAAATGATAGACTAAACGATGCTTAGTGTTAAACTGTGCGAGTTGTATAAACAGCAGGGTCAGGGTTGCTGTGGCTGGGCAGAAGGGGCGGTTCTGGCTTTATCCAAGTGATGCACAACAACTCCCTCCCCTGCTCTTGGGGGAGCTGTGGCAGTGCTGGTGAAGCTGCTGGTGCCAAGAGCTGCCCCCGCCGTGCCCGGGCACTGCTGGGCTGTCTCCTGCTGCTGCATACATCCCTGTCCTGCTCCTGGCACCTGGCAGTGCTGTCGGAGCTGTGTGGGGTGGTGTCATGGCCAAGCTGCTGCTCGAGGGGCTGATGTGAGCTGATGGCTGCACAGGTAGCCTGGAGGGGTTATTAATATTTATTGTTATTATTTGTTAGCAGCGGTTACAAAGGTTGCATGAGTGCTCAGTAGATGCCAAGCTCTGTAAACGTGTTTGTGCCATGGTTATCCTGCCCCTCCCACCCTGTGCTCATGTCACAGTTCCCTCCTGTGGGCTGGTTCCAGTTTGGAGTGGGGCTTCTGATGCAGGTGGGAGCAGGACCTGCTGCCCGTGCTCAGGCTGGGCCCAGCCAGCCCAGTTTATTCCTGCCAACCTCAAAGTGTGGCTTCCTTGCTGTGTGGGCTCTCTGTAGGCAGCAAGAAGGTGCTCCCGCAACTTTTCCCTTTGTGTAGGAGTGTTTTTAACACGCCAGAGCAGAGTCCTAGTAGGAGTAAATGATGAGGAGCAAGCAAGAAGAATAAATGTTTTTTTAAAGCAATTTCATAAGCTACATGAATGGAATGGCCTGTATGGCAGCTACACCTTCTCCACTGAGATCCTGGATGTGTGAGGGGGCTTGCAAACAACTGCTGCTCCCTGGGCTGCCCTACCTGGCTGGGGCTTCGTGCCCAGGTGGGACCCTCTGGCAGGGCTTGGGGCTCTCACTGTAGTGGGGCTGGGAATACCCACTGGAGGCACAGGGGTGCTTTCCTGAGGTGCCTGGAGGAGCAGAGCTGCTGAGATCATCCCAGGCATTGACCTCAGGTGATGGTGTGTGCAGGATGTCCTGCTTGAAAGCACAGGGTTGTGCAGACCCAGCTAGTAACTGGGGAAGGCCATTAGAGTGTGGCCTCCCAGTAATCCTCTGTGGCCTCCCAAAAATCCTCTCTTTGCCCACCAGCTGTTTCCTCTCCTAGGCACAGGCTGAATTTCAGCTCCAAGCCTCCTCTTTCTCCTGTTGGTGTAGCTGTACAGTCAGCAAGCAGGAGGGACAGCTGGCCACAGGGTGCTCCCAAGGTGTCTGTAGCATACCAGCAAACATGAGTGCTCCTCACACACCTGGGGACCCTCTTGCTCAGAGGAGGAAAATTGCAGGTCAGGTGAGCTACATTTCCTTCTCTTTCTGCGTGGCACTGCACGTCACTCAGCCTGTCACGGTGGGCTCGGCCGTGGGTGCCACCCGGTGGAGGGACATTGTGTTTGGGGGGGATCTCAGCTCGCTGTGAGTGCACTCTGTGTCCTGAGAGCCTCTGCAATCCCACAGCCCCTGTGCACGGCTGGCTGGAGATCATTCCCTGAGCTGCTGTTTCCCAGGAAACTTCCCCCTCAGCCGCAGAGGCTGTGGCAGGTCTTTGTGCCCTGGTTCAGCTGGAGGTGCCTGGGCCATGTTCCTGAGGGTTCCCATCCCTGCCCTGCACTCAGTGAGAGAGCTCTGTTGGTGCTTTGTGCTGGGAGGCACACGATGTGCTGCTGGTGCTCCCATTGCCATCTCAGGGAGGCTGGCTGGACAGAAACCTTGCCTGAGTCTGTTCATCTGCAGACAGTTTTGTAAGGCTGTAATACTGATCCTGCTCCCTCAGGTCATCCCTAGGTGAAAACAAGGATTAGCTTATTGCTATTGTTTATTTTTAGAGATAATTGATATTTTTGTATCAGCACTGGTGTGGCAGCAGGACCAGGACAGTGCCTGTCCCCTGTGCTGGCACTGTTGAGGCTCAGGGAGAGCCTTCTCCAGGAGGAAGGAGCCAGGTTGGAGTCGGGGAACAAGGTTCCCTTGCTCCCAGGAACAAGGGACAAGACAAGAGGAAATGGCCTACAAGCTCTGCCAGGGGAGACTCGGGGTGGATGTCAGCAGGAATTTCCCCATGGAAAGGGTGCTCAGGGATTGGGAGGAGCTGTCCAGCGAGGTTTGGAGTGCCCATCCCTGGAGGTGTCCCAGGAAGGGCTGGAGGTGGCACTGAGTGCTCTGGGCTGGGGACAAGGTGGGGATGGGGCACAGCTGGGACTCGATGGTCTTGGAAGTCTCTTTGAACCTTGATGATTCTGGAATTCTGTTTCCAGCTGGCTGCAAAGCCAGAGGCTGATGTTGGGGCTGAGGAGCTCTGGGATGTCTGTCTGCTCTCCTGGAGCAGCAGGTCAGAGCTCAGATGAGGCTCCTGGCGGATTTGCTGGAGTGGCACAGGACGGGCAGTGTGGGCTCTGTGCCAGGGTGTGAAAGCACAGCGCAGCGCTGCCAGCAGCAGGAGGCATTAATGAAATGTGCTCCTCTCGCTGGCTTCCTTGGAGCTGTCACCTGTGACTGTGGGAGCTGCGTTCCCGGGGCTGTGCAGCTGCCTGTGCACAGCTCTGCCCTCAGTGGAATGTCCCTGCTAATGGGGAGCACAACTCTGGGCTGCTGTTTCTGCCACCGCTGGCGCAGACCGGGATTTCTGGAGCTGTGGAGCAGAACCTCCCAGCCAGCAACATCTCCTCCTCTGACAGGAGAGTTACTGCCAGCAGTGGAGACTTCTTGGAGTCTGACCCTTTGCTCTTTCCCTAGTATCTGATTTTGTTTCACAAAAAAGCATTATTAAGAAAAAAATCAGCCCCTCCACTCTGCACAAGGGGAATTTGTGGCCTTCCTAGTCCAGCCTTGCTGCTTCCTGGCTGCTGTATGTGCTGGATTCCCAAATCACAGAATCACAGAATCACAGAATCATGAGGTTGGAAGAGACCTCTAAGATCATCGAGTCCAACCTATGCCCTAGTGCCTCAACTAGACTATAGCACCAAGTGCCATGTCCAGTCTTTTTTTAAACATATTCAGAGGTGGTGATTCTACCACCTCCCTGGGAAGAGCATTCCAGTACTTTATTATTCTTTCGGTGAAAATTTTTTTCCTAATATCCACCCTATACCCTCCCTGATGTAGCTTGAGACCATGTCCTCCAAAGATACCCTCAAATCCAAGCAAACATTCCCTGTGCAGGTGGGGCCACCATGACCACCCTTTCTGCTTCACAGGCTGCAGGGGTTGTTTCTGGAAATCCATTGTGTCCACAGAACATTCCATGTGGAAATCCTCTCCTGCCCTCTGCGTGCGTCTGTCTGTAAGGAGATGTCAGCCTGTGCAGGCTGCTCTCCAGGAGCTCCAGAGCCCCCTGTTGCACATGTTGGCTCCTCCTGCCTACCTGGGACTGAAGCAAAGTGCTAATTGTTGTGCAGATGTCATCTGCCAGGCAGGCAGGAGGCTGGAGGCTTGAAAGAGGCTGTGCTGTCATTTGCTAGCAGCCTCCTCGGTACACGTGAGCTCTATTTTTATTGGGAGTGTGCGTTTGCTTTCAGCCACTGCTTTGTTGAATTTCTCTTTCTTTTTTTTTTTTTTTTCTTTTTATTCCCAGGCTTGCAGATAAAGTTTGAGGGATACATCTATTTTTCATTATTCCAGTTTTGCTGCTTGTTTTATAACTGAAAATACCTCAACCAAACCCAAAAACCTGTTCCCTGTGTAAAAAGCATTAGTTTGTTCTGAGATGAGAGGGGATTGTGTATTGTGGTCATGCTGGACTGAGGTAATGACTGTGGGACTGTCCAGAAGGGCACGAAGATCAAGATCTGGAAGCAGAGGGAGTTTGAGGCTGTGCATTGTGCTCTGGGTGTGCCAGCTCAGGAGCCTGGGTGTTGGTTGTAGCCTGGTTTTGCTTGGCCATGTCCCAGGAGAGGGACAGAGGCTCTGGCCACAGGTTGGCTTATGAAAATAGGGAGCTTTCCTTCTACTCCAGCTGTGGTTTGATAAGGGCTTGTGGGTCCTTGAGGTGGTTCTTTGACCCTTTAGAAAAAAGGAGACACTGAAGGAGGGAATGGGGGTGATGTTTTCCTGCACTGTGTGAGTTAAGCTGGAGAACTCATTGCTCAGGGATGCTGTGGGTGTCAGAAATCCAGATCTGTTCCAAACCCAATTAATAAGAAAAATCCAGTTGATATGGTAGAGGTGGCTCAGAGGTAGAGGCTGCTGCTCAGGAGGACCCTGGCTCAGGAGTTTCTGGAAGATGCAGAAGTAGATCAGGTGCACTGTTACCTCTGCTCCCTGCTCTGTCCTTCTCCTGTCCACCACTGACCAGTGGGATGTGGAGGGTTGCTTTTTCTTTTTCTGGCAAAAACCAAGCAGGGAGAGGAAAAGTAACAAAGTGGAGTGGATGGACAAGGTACCAGTGAAAGGGTGGAAGGAGAGGAGGCTTCCCTTCATGTCCCTGAAGGCTTCTGGGGCAGAGGCTCTTTGGTGTGTTGGGTGCTGCTGTGAGCAGGTTTTCTGCTTTGTGAGACACAAAGTGGTTGCTTCAAGGAGGGAAAACTCTGCTATGTGATGTGCTATCCTGATGGACAGCAAAGCAAGATATTTCGGACTGTGTGTAGGGGAGGAACGTCTTTAAACCCTGGATAGGAGTAGGAGCAGACTTGATGGAGGGATGAGTAATGAAGGAGTGTTTGAACGGAACTAATCAGTCCTATCTTCTTTCAAAAGACCTCATTTAGTTTAATTTAGCAGCATGTAAATTTAGAGCCAATCAAAGGAAATACTTGTGCAGCCTGTGTGCTGGCAGGCTGCTGCACTCCCTAGCCCAGCAGTGAGCTGAAGGCTGTAGGTGGATCCCGAGCCTCGTGTGAGGCACTGGGGGCACACGTGTGTGTGTGTGCTCACACGCAGGGCGGGCACACCGGCTCTGTGCCCGGGCACTGGCACCCACGACAGCAGAACCCTTCATTTCCCCTCTGATGTGGTCCATCAGGGTGGCTCTGTGGTCCATCAGGGTGGCTCTGTGGTCCATCAGGGTGGCTCTGTGCCATGGCTCTGCTCCCTGGTCCACCTGAGCCGGGTCAGAGCCAGCTCCTGGCCCCAGGGCTGGGCTGAGCCTCTGCTCTGAGCAGCAGGGAAAGCCTTGTGCTGTAGGAACCACCAAGTAAACCTTGCTGACCTCTGCAAAATGTTGTTTTCCTCAAGAAAAACCTACATATGGATTAGAGGAACCCCTGATCCTTGGACAGCTGGTTGTTTTGTTTAATTTGAATTAACGCAGCTACTTCTGTGCTTAAAATGAGGCACAGGCATAAAAAGCCTTCACGGGATTGCACTGCTTTTTATTTTTTCTTCTAGTTGTCATCCATGACACTGACACAGTGATTTTAAACAAGTCTTGCAGGTCTCCTCATATTTTCCAGGAGAGATATTATCCCCTGTGGGGTCAGTATAAGTTGCTTGGCATTACCTGTCACAAAGCCCATTAGCAGTGAGCCCCCCACGAGTCCCCTGTGCTCACACCTCGAGGTGTTGTGCTTCCTGCTGTGTCACACCCCTGATCCCACGCTGCGTTGCAAAGTGTTGTGTAAAGAGTCCTGAAACCTGCAAAAATGGAAAAAAATACTGTTGGGTTTGTTTTGCTTTGCATTTCAGGCTGGTGGCAATGTCTCCTTGGGCCGGGCTCCTCTCCACCACTGCCAGAGTCAGCCTGCTGCTGCTGCTGGGGTCTGTGCTCTTCTCCTGCTCCAGCCTGGGCCACAGAGTGCCTGTAAGTTTTGGCTGCTCCAGCTTTATTTCAGACTGATGAAACATGGGTGCTTTTTGCCTTGAAGGAAATGCCCATTATTCTTTAGGAAACGTCTTTCTCCTGCTTGAATTATGAAAACAAACCAGAAAGGGTTCTACTGATTTCTGTGTAAATGAAGAATCACTTGTGTGGTGCTGCCCATTTTTGCTAGAAATGCTAATGAAAATGGGGTATTGCAAAGCAACTGTGGCCAGGCAGTGACAGCAACACTTAAATGAACCAAGTCACATCCTTTTATCCTTACTGAGCATTTAAACCCCAGCACTTTTCCTGAGCAGAGCTGGTAAACATCAGCTGTCTCCATTATGTGTTTGAACAGATCCAGCACTGGAAGGCCTGGTGGTAAATTTACAATAGCCTGTATCACTAACTCCCTCTTGGATAATCACAGAGCCGTGGAAATCAGCTAAGTAATAACTGCTCCACTCACTCCTTTTTAGTCCTGTTGAGTCTTGGCTCAGAAAATGTTAACATTGATTTTTATCTGCAGAACCTGGGCTTTTATGGCTGTGATTGTTCCTGAGCTTTAACCATTTGTTATAATTTGAACAATTCCAAGCCCCTGATGCGCTCAGCAAAAGCAGGAGTTAAGATCTGGTTTCTCGTGCATTTCTGAAATCGCAGTCCCTTTCCACAGCTGAAATACAAACATTCTATAGGTTTGTCAGCCATCTTTGGGTGTTACCACAATCATGGATTGTGAAATTGTTTAGGTTGGGAGAGACCTTTATGATCATTGAGTACAACCTTTAACCCAGCGCTGCCAAGGCCACCAGCAACCCACGTCCCCAAGTGCCACATCCACACTGTCGTTGCTACTGTGCGTGTTCTGCTCAGGTTGACATTTCTGTTGCTTAGAAAGACTCTTCTAGGCTGGAAATGGATATTTATATGCATAGCATCCAAATTCTGACAGAAAATGTGCATGCATTTTTTCCCAAAGAGTGGAAGAACTGAAGGCAGAATGTGTCCCAGAATTTCCAGTTAACCTCTGAATTTGCTTACATTTTTCCCTGTGAAAACATCCTAAGGATTAAGATCCAAACACTTCATGAAGTGAGCTGTAACTCCATCCTAATTGCCAACAATTAGGACTAATCATTCCCTGTAGGGTGGTTATCTCAAATTCTTCAGTGGTGACTGAATTGGTGATCTCAGAAGCTGAAAATATTCCCTTCAGCAGACACTGAGCTGTGGGGATGATGAGCCTGGACCAGTTAATCTGTTCCTGTTGGAACCAGAACAGCCCAGACCCAGGAGTCAATGCCTGGTGTGAGAGTACAGGTAATTTCTGTGCACTCTCCAGAGTTTTTTGTGACTCCCACCAGCTCCCTAGGGAGGCTTTCCATTGAACACCAAGGTTTCCCTCACAGCAAGGATTTTTTCCCTGCTGTTCTCCCCTGTTCTTCCCTTGGTGTAACGTCAAGCTGCTCGTGCTGGCTGCTCTCCCACACCTCTGCCAGCCTCGTGCTGCACTTGCCATGGAGGTGGTGATTAAATCCCTGCCTCATTGTTTTAAAAGCCTTGGAGAACACTGGAAGAGGGTGGAGAAGAGGATCCTCACATTTGTATCATGTGGGCAACTCAGTGTGTTTTTTCCCGTGTCCTATTTTGGAAACAGTTGAACTATTTTAGCTGAAATCTTCTCCAAGCCTGAAATAAGTGCATTTAAGAAAAAGAAAAAAAAAAAACCAAAACCCATCAAAATCCAAAAAAACCCACCAAACCCCAAACCAACCAACAAGCCTTGAGGCATTCCACTCGTGTGGAAAATTTCAGCTGAAAAAGTTAAAAGTTTGACATATTTTTAGGCAAGGGAAAATGGGGTCTTAAAATGTTACACAACCCTAATAATAGCCAGGGCTCCTGCCTCTGACTGAAATACAGGTGAGGCTCTGTGAGAGCTGGTTTGAAATCTGCAACCTGCTCTGGAATAGGAAATAAGCTGCGTTGCTTTGTTCAGCACAAATGTCATGCTAGTTATGCATGTTTAACCTTTAATATACTTTAAATCTAAATTTAACCATGTGGAAAGAATCTCAGATGTCAAAAAAAAAAAAAAAA
>VYZP01017945.1:0-14546 GCA_013400635.1 Hypocryptadius cinnamomeus | reverse complement strand
GACAATGGAAGGGTTTCCCTCATGTATAGGACGAGACAATGGGAAGGTTTCCCCTCTAATTCAGGTTCTTGGCAGCAATGCCTACTCAAAGCCAGTATTGAGCAGAAAAGGACCAAAGCTTTCCTATGAAAGGACTCCTTTCTCCCTGTGACACCTGTGCACAAGCACAGCCCCTGCCTTGCTGTGCAGCTGTGCCTTCACAATCTCCCCAAGAGCTTCCTTCTCACCTGGTGATGTGAGCCAGCAGGAAAGAGCGTGAAGAACGGATAGCGGTCCAGCCCCACGGCCAGGATGTCATTTGCTGTGACATCAATCTTTGCAATCATTATGTCTTTGCGACTTTCATACTGCTCTCCCAGCTTATCCCAGATCAGCAGGAGTTTTCTGCACTCATGGGACCAAGGGGCATCTGCAAATTTAAAAATAAAATTATAAGGACACAGAAGTGCATGTGGTGGTGCAATCATGGGGACCTATCTAGCCCTTCAGGTTAACAGGGTTTGTGGTAAATATCTGCTTGAAACCATTTGCCCTTCATGAATTTCACATTTTCATGTAGTGATAACTAGTTATTCACTAACACATTTCTGATAGCAGTGCTGCTTTAGCCTCTTATGACTGTAACAAACACAGAACTTGGACTACTTTGCTGAAGGGCTGTGCCAGATAACCAGTGCAACCCACGTTAAGTCTTGCATCATTCCCATGTTGAAATACTTGTCAGAACTACAAAATACTTCCTGCATACTAAAATTAACTGTTTTCATAAACTATACTTTGTTGACTCTAGAAAGAGGAGTTTGAGTCATGGTGCTGTTCTGACTCAGCACTGCACTGATGCAGGTCACCAGAAAGGCAAACTGCTGAGAGCCCAGTGTCCCTTTAAAAAGCTCACAACACAGTTGCAGTCCCTCAGTCAGGAGAACAATGCTCACACTTGGTTCACACAGAATTAAAATTTCAGGAGCACTTGACTGAATACAGTACGTTCCCTGCCTTTCATTTCCAGAGGACTTGGTTCAATTCTTGCTTAGCTCATTCAGTTTGTTCATGATACTGAAATGTAAAAATTACTTGTGTGAGTGACACAGCTGCAGCCAGCAAGGAGGAATTTTAGGAATTTCTGGAATTCAGGGCAGTACAGCTAGTTGTCTATACTGCTGTTAATGCTGCATGTTTGCTTTACTGAAGTAACTGAGGCACAAACTAATCCCTGTTGGCTGGTACAAGGATAGGGCAGAGGTTTCTTGCTGGAAAGAGTCATGTAAGGAAGCCACATCCCTTGCAGACAGAGAAGGAAAAAAGAGTTACAATTTCTTAAACCACAATTCCTATTTGGGATTTAATCCTAGAGCATTATAACCAGACAATCTCACTTAACTCTCTCTCTGCCCTTGGAAGACAGCCTGGCTCATGCTGTGCAACACACTTCCATCGTACACCACGTTCCAGTGTCCTGTTGTCTTTCAACACAGAGATTTCATATGGCCTTGACCAACATTTACTGAAGAGATCCAGTGCTGCTCAGTGCAACACTAATTCAGCAAAGGTATCACAGCATTTCCACAGATACGACACAAATTTTGCTTCAATTCTTTCCAGAAACACTAAAAATTCATTGAGCTCAGATTCTGTAAAGTGCAAAGATTAGTTTGGTATATAAGCATGAGCTTTCATTTTTTCCTTCCAATTGATCATGTTATAGCAACTTAAAATCTGAATTCAATGACAACACTTACAAAACATAACAAATACAGTCATGGTCTTATTGAAGATGATACTGTTGAAATTCTTCCCAACAAGCACTTTGACAGGCATCTTGTCCCAGTCTTGTGGAATTTCTTCACTAGAGAGATGTTGCTGAGCAGAAAAAGAAACATTGCTTTGAAAATGCAGGGAACATTGAGAAACTGTACTCTAGCTCAAGTTAATGTGAGTCTGATGGGACATTACCTAATGTGCTCTGTTACTGTCTGATAACTCTTTTATATCATTACATCCTGGTCAGCCAGGGTTCCACCTTCTCTCCCTTTAGCAGGAGCTGGGATCTCACACCCCAGGGTAGCTAGTACTCAGAACTACTTGTCCCCCTCCTGAATTCAGACTCTGTAGCAGACTGTCTGAAAATGATCCCTTGGAACACAGTTGTATTTCTTGTCCTGAATTCTTGTTGCCCAATGTTCAGAAGCTGGACTACTGAACAGTTTATGTGTTGTGGGCTTTCAAAAGTGATGTAAAACACACCAGGAAGTGTGTATTGCTGCTTAAAACTCTGCCTTCACCACCAGTCATGGTCCCCACATGACTTCTACAATTTACAGTGCAGTAGCTGGGAATTTCTCTTCTTTAACACCACAGCACAGTGGCAGAAAGGCACATGTGCCCCATGGAAGCAGATCTTGGTGAGCAAGAGGCCACATCCCCTCTGCTTCCATCCTTCTGCTCCCTTCCAACACTAAATACAGGATCTGCCTACTCACATTTCTTAAATTCTGCCTGCTCTCAGACTGATTGCTTTATCTTTTCTCCCTGTAAATCACCCTGAGGAGCACTGAATAAGCACAACGTTTTAATGTATTTTTCACATGAGTGTGATGATGCCTCATTCTGGCAACAAATGCTGTATTTACCATTGGGAATGATCCCCCTGAGAAAATTCACTTTGCTGAACTTGCTTTAAACAAATACCAAATGTTAATCCCCTCTGAAACTGTCACTTTTCAATTTACTGGATTTTCCTGTAACCTTAAAATCTGTTGCAATGATTGTTTGCATCTCTCCCCAACGAAGGAAAGGAAATATCTCCATTGTAGTATTGGACAGTTGGAGGCATAGGGAGTTTTTAAACCACTAAAATAAAACAGCTGGCATCAGTTAAAATATTGGGCATAAATGATCAATCCAGGATTTACACTGGAGGACTTGTAGTCCACCTCAGTTGTTAAATACAGAGGAATGCTCTGTCAACAGCTGTAGATGGTAGATGAATGCATTAGGGTGACAGTAGATTAATAAACCAGTGATCACAACAGTCACTGTTCTAATTTAAAAAGGGGGTGCTCTGCCAAGTTGCTATGTTTTAGCTGGGGTAGTAATGAGCTGTCTCATTAGTAAAGGACATACCTTTGCTTTTCCATTTAGGTAGCTATGGCAAAATTCTTTCAGGTTCTCCACAGTCACCTCATCCGCAGGCATTTTGTACCTGGCATCGCTGCTCAGATTTAGGATTCTCACAGCAGGAACATCAATGTCCCTGATGCGAAAATACTCAAAAATCCGTCCATTCCTTGCTTCATTAGTATCCACCAAAACAAACAGTATCTGATGACAAAGAGAGAATCATGCATCTGGTTGAACCTTCCAGCTTTGGTTTAGCCATTTTGGAGAAATGGACTGTGGAGCTTGGCAGTGGGGTAGGATCTAACCTTAAATTCAAGGAATTGTGCAGAATCATTTTTGGTCTCAGACCAAAACCCAGAAGCTCTGTGGACTTTTTTACACCTTGACCCTAGTTAATAACAAATGCTAAAGCAGCCAAAAGTACTGAAGCTTTTCCCTCTGTCCCTTCACATTGGTTTGCTATCACATCTTTCAGTAACACTTCTAAAGTGCTTATTACTCTTCTTCATAAATCTTAACAGGACAGAAGAGCTGAAACACCTGTAATCCACATGGATTTACCAATATGTGATATTTTACGACAAGATGACTTAACTATTCTTCAGTATCTCATGTACCTGGAGCAGGAGTAGCACCATGGAAAAACCAAAATACTTGTGTGTATGACTGCCTATAAACTGTCTATATACATGCAGACATGTGGCTGCAGGCAAGGCTATGCACATACCTTGCAATATTCCTCAGGTTTTGTAGCTGGCTCCAGCCTTTTCTTCAGGTAATATTCTGAGATCCTCATGATATATCCTGGTAGAGCCAGAAATTGCCAGAATTTTGCTAAAACTACCTTTGGTTGGAAGTTGCTCCCAGAAAATGATATTTGTAAAATCTGAAACAGGTTAATTTGGAGCAGCTGGAATTAGTGCTCCTCTTTGTGGTCTTTGTGTTTTAAAAAATCACTTCCAAGTGAAGTCTATCTTTCAGCTTGTCCTTAACAAATTCAAATAATAGTTACTGAAACTGTTTTTAAATGGTTTGGTAGAGTTAGAAGACGGACTGACAGCAGTGTACTTTTACCAGTATTATTGGTGAGTGGTTTTCCACTGATCTTTTGGCATTCCTATTTGGAAATCCGGACTCAGTGTTACAAACCTTTCCTCTGAATTCTGCAGCAGCAGACTGGTAGTTTTCATAAATCTCATTGAATGTCTCCGAGTTCATTGGGGTGAACAGCAGGATGTGATTTTCAACAGGGACATCAAAAATCTTCACAGATGTCTGGGAAACAAAAGACTCAACATCTGCTCCACTCTTTGTAGACAGAACAGTGAATCAGAGGCTCAGCATATCAGTATCCCTAGGCTCTGCTATTGTAAATTTTACTTTTTAAGACTCAGTTCCCAGTCATTTCCATAACCATTGGATTTTGTTTCATTGTTTTAAAGCAGATAAAGTAAGAAGAATCAGCAGCTGCTGAGGGGTTTGTTTTTTTTTTTTTTCTGTTCCAGGAAAAACCTCATAGTTATTCATAGATTTTTACAGTCAGAAGGGACTGTGATCTTCTAGTCTGACCTCCTGTACAACACACAGAGAAGAATTAATGCTGAAAGTAAAAGGTGGTGTTACCCTGGGAGGCCCAGCTGCAGCAGCTGTGGGGGCAAGACCTGGCTGGGCACTTCCTTCCCTTCTAGGTGGCATCAGCACCTTGTATCTCCTTCCCTGCACAGGACTACTTTTTTTCTCATGCCACCCTATAATCAGAGGCAGTGGGGTGTCCCCCATGCAAGCAGGTATTTCCATGTCTTTCCTTTCCTACCTGCACTAGCAACAATTTCTGCCCGTTTCTTTCCTTCTTGCCTTGGCCCAGAGCTCCCCGTGGCTGTGTTGGGGTGGAATGTTTGGAGCCAGGATTAGGGACTGACCTTCCAACCTCCCACCCCACTTAGCTGCTGCAGAAGCAGCCTAGGCCTTGTTGTTGGCTGCACAGGAGAGAGGTGTTTGCATGCTCAGAACCCACTGTTCCACCAGCCACTCCTCCTCATGACATCTCAACACATCTAGGAAACAGCATCTTGCCAGAGAGAAGCATCATTTGGCCTGGGTTAGACCAAGAGCTGCATGCCAGGTTCTGCTGGCATTTCTAGATGTGTTTAAGACTGGCCTTGTCAAACAAGCAAAGAAAATTCTCACTCCCTAAGGTAGAGTAGCTCCCTAGGTCTCTTTCTGCATGGATTTCTGTCTTTCTCCCATAGTGGTTGCTAATACAGTGAAATGCACATACCTCAATATTATATTCAGTGACCAAGTCCAAGGTAAAGGTTTTGATTAGCCTTGTCAGGCTCAGTTTGCTCTGTCTACCATCTTCAAGCACTTCATTATGCACAGGTTTTCCCTGGACAAATAGTGAACTTGTGAAGTTGGTGGCCTTATCAACTATAGGAACAAAATGACAGGCTTTAAAAGCAAGAGTTTTATGATCCTCAGCAACTGAAATTCCACAGCTTGTAAAATGAATGTCACAGCTAGATTGCAGAACTAGATTACAGCTAGAATTCAAGGTACAGCTGACAGTTTTAATTTGTTCAGTAATGTTGACATACTGAAAGATCTCTCCTACATCTATACACACTATCTGTGAGATATGCTCACTCAGGAAATCATTGGTATGACTACTTCCCAGTCTAAATATTGCTGCTACTCTCTGCAGTTTTGGTTTTGTTGTTGGCCACTTCTTCTGCTGTGGACTGGAAGAAATTTCCTGGTCAAAAGCAACACACAAAAAAAGAGGTGAATATCTGCAAATCTCACTGAACTTTGGCAGCAAATGTTGATTAGAATGCAGATTGGAAAGTAAAGCTATTATATCAAGATCCTTAAGCATAAAATTTGTACATAACCTGAAAAATTCCCAAACTGCCTTTCCAGACCCCACAGCTGTCACACCTTACCTGCTAGACTTTTAGACTTTTGTACTCCTACCTTCTTAAACACAATGAGAGAGTTCCTTTGGACACCGTAGTTAGCACAGACATCCTCACTGGCTGTCATCCCAAAAGGCATCTCTGGCACATCTCTGGCTGTCTCACAGAAAACTTCCACACTGTCATCGTGAAGTTCCTAGTCCCAGAAAGAGTATTTATTAAGACTTTGCCCTACATCCTGGTAAGATGTGTAGGAATCAGAGCTCCAGGTGAAGCAGGCCCCTAAAAGCTTGTGAAGTAAAGAGCAGAGTATAATTGTAAAGTGGATAATGCTTTCCAGGATTACCTCTAAGGGAGGATCCTAGGAGTGCTATTACACAGCTTGTGTTGGCTGGCCTGGGTCAGCAGGGATGGTGGGGGTCCCCTCTGTCCTCCCTGCACTGATCTCATCCTCCCTGCTCCCCCCTGGCACTGCCACCCTCTGCAAAGCCTTCTGCAGGCTGGGAGGGGTGGTGCAGGAGGTGAGGGATGACAGGAGGGCTTTCTGCTCACAAGAGGAGCTGACTGACACATCTGGGGCTTTTGACTGAGTGCTCTTCAAGGTAGGGACCTTGACTCCTGCATCTGTCAAATAGTCACTTGTGCTGTCCACCCTCAAACTAATAGTAAATAAGCAGGATGAAAGGCAACAGCACTTCCAGATTTGATTTAATCAGACAATGATTTCATGCTAGATGAATAGTAATTTATATGCTGAGACCTTCCAACACATCCTGGCACTCATATTTGTGAGCAATCTGTGAGTAATAGAAGCCTAAATACAGCTCTTTATTTGCTTGGACACTGTTATGTTGGCTTCCACCCATTAAATTTCTGACATACCCTAGCTCATGCTCATCTATTGTCATTTCAGCCCTGAGCGAAACCAGTGTCCAGTCAAACACATCTGCAGGCAATATCTGCTATCAGTGTGGCTCAGGGAACTCTCTGGCATCACTGTGATAAAGAGAGCTTCCCAATTTCCCCCAGCACTGGAAAACTGCCTTTCTTCCTAAATGGCTGCAAGCAGATTACTGCAAAGCAAAATTCTGGGCACCGAGCATTTTCACAGTTTGTCCTCTTATGTTCCATGTGCTCCCCAGCTTCGTTACTATGGGGCATTTTGGTAATGAATCCTGTTTTCCATATCCACAGAACTTGGACTATCTGCTGTAGCCAGCACATTTGAGATATTATCGGTTCAGGTATGAGTCCAGACATTGCGCTTCTAACTGGGCAGAGAGACATCAGAATGAAAGTCTCTTTAGTTAGAGAAAATCCTTGATTGAATTTCCAGATATTAAAGATCTCAAGGACACATTGAAAAAGGAGGAAAAAGCTGTTCTTATTTTACTCACTCTGACAGCATTCCTATTGATTGTTAATCACTAGCATTCAGCCCAAATCCTAAGAACCCTATTCTGCTCTGGAAACTGCTAGAATTTGCTTGAGAAAGGACTACATGTGTGGGGTCATATACAGTGGTAATATTTTATTACTTCCTATCCATGCAGATTTGGCCTTCTTTACATCAGGAGAATTTGGGAGAGTTTGGCAGAAGGCCTTTCTCAGAGGATGCAGGAAACACTGCTGTGACCAGCAGTGCTGTGCAAACACTGCTGGAGCACCCTGCTCTCCGAGGCAGATCTCAGGGTCCCTTTGCCTGGGTATGGGTTAAGGAAATGTGCTGTGGTGTAAGATATCCTTATTTCTGCCTCGGCTGCTTGTCTAAAAGTGTGGAAAAAATAGATAGAAACTGTTAATTTTTTTCTTCAAATGTAGAGAAAACTGAGGGTCTGCATTTTTGTGGTGAGTTCTTGGTCTTTTGGATGTGTGGGCTCTGGTGGTGGTAGCAAGCAGTATGTCCCAAAGCTGGAACAGAACCAGCCTTTTGAGTTTTCCAGATAATTACCCTAAAGAAGCCAATCACTGCTAAATCATCAGCTTTTATGATGGCTTCAGCCTGATCAGTAGAGTTGATTAAAACAGTGCTAGGTCCAGTTCTTCTTTTTACCCATGTAATAAAGGCTGAGGCTTTTCTGACTCCTGTGGAAGGAAAAGAGAGTTAAGATGAATATCAAAATGAATGACAGATATTTCTGTGCAATCAGGACAGAGGCAGTGGAGGTGCAGAGGGATGCTGAATACAAATGGACTTGGGCTCCTTAGGACTGAGGTCAAAGCTGACTGAGAGGGGGCTTGAGGTATCCAATTTCAACATCAGGTTCTAGTCACCATTTAAACTATTGTGACTCTAGGAGATCAACAGTGGATTAGTACAGCTTTTTCTGAGACCTCTGCAAATGCTTTTATGTCCAGTTAAATGATTAATCACACATGGAGAATAGAGATGAGGAAATTCAGACAGGTAGGAAACCTGTCCTGCAAGATTTCATGTGTCCCAAAATCACAGTAAGCTATAAAGTGCTATCGACCTAAGGTTTAATCCAGAATGACTTCAAACCAATTGCAGATTTTATTGAACTGTTTGTTCAATTACATTAGGTGCCAAAATTGTTCCTTTGATGCCGCAGGATGGATCTGATAGGCACAGAGACGTGTTAAAATTCCTCTGTGGGGCCATAGCATCACTTCAGTTTAGACATAACAAACAAAGCTGAAGTGTCAAAGTTGTCATTTAGTTCTGGATTGTTCCATCTTTTGGCTTCCAAATTACTACTACCAGTTTTACTAAGATTATAGTCAGTCTGTTTAGTTGGTAAATTGTCCTAAGCTTTCAGAAGTTTTACAGTATTGAATCTCTTTAAAAATTACATTTTTAAACAATGATGTTTTCAGAGGAATTTGAGGCAACCAACTGAGGCTCGGGCCATTAAAATCTTAGCCCCTTCATCTCTGTATGACAGACAGGCTTGTTGGACCAGAGTAAGGGTTAATTAAAATCATACATGGAAAAGAAAAAACTAAGTGTTAGAGTCAAGATGTATGGTACAAGTGGATTATCAGAGCTGCAAGTCCTGGTAGCAGTCTGACAAGATCAAAATTGAGTCAGACTATTTTACTGCCACAATTTTGCAGCAGACAGCACTGCAAATAGTTTAAAATACTTTCTTTTTTTCAAGTGAAGCAGGCAGTCATCTGCTCTGGAGTGTATAGGCTGCAGAACAAAGTGCAGAGCAGTATCTAGTGGCCACATAGTGCTTGACGTCTGCTGTCTAAAGGCAGAATTGAGGTCTTGTCACTTATGTCAGTGCTGTAGCCCCTAAACATATTTTCTGTGTGGTTAATCTTTCTATTGAGTTCCTTTGATCAGCCTCTGTACTGGCCAAATTCTGTCCTTGCAGTCGGAACTGACAACTTCACGAAGCCTAGAATTTGGCTTTCATGTTATGTCCATTGCCAGGGACACCATTCAAAAATTCCATCTTCCATAAAGAGTTTAATTAATTTATTGATTTAAGCAAGGTCTGCAGGGGTTTTTGTGCTATGAAGTATGTACCAAGTCCTGTATGAGAAGTCACTGGGTGGCCAGTGCACATTTCCAATTGCCAATGCTCAGTGGCTGAAAAGCCAAACATGGTACGTGAGGTTTTACTCAGTGTTGCACATAAGCATTTACCAGTGAACAAAATGTAATTTAAGCCACTGTTGGTGGTACATGTCCTCCAAACAACTGGTGCTGTCTGCCTTGTAAAAAGCACAGAGCAGCAGCCAGTTTCCTAATTCTTACATATTGCTAGAAAGTGTGCCTGAAATAGCAGCTCTCTGCTGCAGGGCAACTATGTGTGTGTTGTTACAATTCTCTGTACTCCCTGTTTCACACCAGAAAATCTGTCAGGTTTACCAGTTCCAGAGAGGTTTTTTTGTCAATGCTGTAGATTTAATCAGAGACTGAAGGTGGGGGCTTTTGCTCTCAGGCATCAGTAGCTCTAATAGAAGTTCAGTATGGCACATCACGCTTTCGGTGGCATTTGTGCAGAGGCTGCTGTTTGCACAAGTCTAGGTGGTGGGAACTTGGTAAGAAATTCAATAGCAAGGAGGAGCAAGTTGCTAAAAATACTGAAGATCAGGTTTCAGCAGGAGCCACTGGGGGCTCAGCAGTTAAAGATGTCTTAGCACTAGGTTGTGTACAAGTTCAGGAGGCAAACTTTGGGTTCCTTTTTTTGTTCATTGTATTAAACTTGTGACTCACCTGTATGTGCTCAAAGTACACCAACAGATGCTTGGCTAAGTCAAGCAATTTTTATCACCTCTGTAGAAGTTCATCATTTTATGAAAAACATAACCTTTCTTGTATGTACTGTAAGTGAACAAAAATGTTTAATAAGACCTGGATTTCTGGGACTGCTCAAGTCTGTGGTTGCCTTTGCTTAATAACTTTCTGTAAAATACTTCAAATTATTCCATGTTTTATTCTAAACCACATATGAGCTCCCTCTAATGGCTAAATGGCAAAATTATTTTCCTTAGCTTAGGAAGTGGATCTGTATGTTAAGGACCCTGTGAATTCCCAGTTCTTTGTTAGATGTAGTGTTGCTCCAGCCTGTTTCTGTAGGCACACTGCCCATGGGAATTGCAGTGGACCAGAAGAGTAATGGAGCAGTTTGGGGACCCAGTTCTTGTTTGGTATAACTCAGTAATATTTATTGTAATAATTGGGAGTAAGTTGTCTTGTTTGGGCAATTCTGTACTCAGTGGAATAACACCAGTAATTAATTTGACTGTGTGAACTTAATAGAGAGAAGATACTCAGTTATGCCCTTGGAAGATGAATTCAGATTCAAGTTCCTGTATTGGTACAGAGGCAATTGCATATTTAACACCGTGGGCAAAACCAGCTTCCCATCTCGTGTATTTTTTATCTGGGCATCTATATTTTTCTTCTCAGCGGGGTAATGGGTGGGTACATCCTGTCATTACAGATCATTATCTTATCAGTGCATGAGACAGTTTACCTTTGCAGTCTATGGGATCTTCCCTGCTGCCGTTCACAAAAAATTTCACAGTAGGAAAGGCTTGAATATTAAATTCTTTTCTCAAGTCATGTTGGTGTGTCACATCAATTTTGCCAAACTGGATTCTTGGAGCTTCTTTTTTAAGCTGTCGTGCAGCCTCAGCAAATTCTTCGGATAAATTCTGAGAAGACTGAGATAAAGTAACATCTGGAAAAGGCCAATCAAAAGCAAATGGGTTACATAAACCACAGTGTGAAGCTTTCTATGGAAGTTGTTGTGTCAAGTGGTAGCTGGAGGGTTTGAATGAGGTCTTCTATGACTCAGAAGTAAATGAGGGATTATATTTACTTCTTTTTATTGGTGCTGGTTTTTCACCACTCCATATGTCCTTGAACCAATCACGACGAACAACCAGCAACATTTCAATATTCTTCTGTTGGGAAAATATGTGGAGCCATTAAAAAGTAATTTGACTGACTATGCTGGATATGAGTTTAAGAGAGGTGAAGGATAGAGTTAAATATGGCTCACATTAGGACTCCATGATCCCATTTTTGTAAGCACTTCACTGAGGCAAACTTTTGTAATGCAGAAAGTACTTTAGCAGATGAGATATGGAGGAGGGAAAGAGAGGAGCAGAGTGTGGTGTTTGAAAAGTGTTTGAAATATTTTTCAAAAATACATGTTTGAAAGGACATGTATTCCTCATGCTGTCCTGTGTGCCAACCCTTCTCCAGCTCAATAGGCAGCTGTGTGTTTGGTGGAAGGAGAGGGGCCATCCTAGGCTGGGCCCTGGAGCTGTAAAGTTATATTGACATGAAAAAAGGACAAGAGAAGGAAACCAGGCACACAAACTGCTCTGCATTCAAAGACAAGTAAGAGATAAAGGCCTGGAGCTTTATATTTTTGCAATTTGGGTTGAAAAAAACCTGAACTTTGACTGAAATTGAGATACTCTGTCTTGTTAAATTTCTTTTATTATAAAGAACAAACTTTTTTCTTTAGATTATGCACATAAAAGTTTTTGTTTCTTCAATATACTTTGCAAAGAGGAACAGATGAAAAACATGCCGTTAAATTTGGTTTCATAAAATTGTGTTTGTTCTTTTGTGTATATATGGGTGTTTTTGTGTATATACACATTCAGATATATAACTGCACAAGCACACACACAAGCACACCAAAGCATAAATGTATGCTTTTGTTCTTTCACAAAATAGTAGATGCACTTCTCTAGAGCTTACCTGGTGAAGACATTGCTTAATGTGTTTATAACCAAAAAGTAAATGGACATTTCTGTAAGAGTTCTAATACATTAAAGATAAATCCATATTCTAACTCAGTGCTGAGTCACATTTCTTGCATTATTCATCATTATCCTTGCTCTGAATCCCAGCCATCAATCATTTTCTTCCACCTTACTGTTGCAGCAAGTGTGAAGATTAGCATCAAATAATGCTATTTTCTCAAAATATTGAAGTGATAGTGCTAGGCCCTTCCACATCCAGTCACATACAGACCCATCTCAGCAGAGGCTCACAGCACCCCTGCACTGAAGAGCTGCTCCAGCTGCTAATATACCAAAGGGTTCTGTTAGTGGACCAAAACTTAGAGTCATCTCAGGGGATACTCAGATATCATGTGATGAAGAGAAGGTGCTTCTCTAAATAAAGTAAATGAGCCTGAAGACAACAGTCCAAACCCAAGTTGTGTTCTAATTGCCTCCAAAATTAGTGTTTCATCAAATAAGCTTATTATGATTTTTCAAATAAGTTTTACCCAAACTTTAATTTTCTATTTCCAATTGATATAAATGGTCTTATGAACCTTTCCCTCAGCAGGATTGTAATTTATTATCTCCTAGTACCAAAAAAAGGGGGGGAAAAGTATCTCCAGTTGTACCTCAATATGCTCTAGAGACAACAGCAAAAAACCTGCAATTCTGACCTGTCAATGTAAGAAATTGCATGTCTACCCTATAAAAACACTGCTGCTTCTAGGGACACTGAGTGTTGAGCCTTTTTGAAATATTTTTGCTGAAAATGATGGCAAAGGTGGACTATTCAATAAGCCATGGAGTACTTGCATGAATTACTGTGGTTTATGCAATTTGAGAGTGCTGATATACAGAAACTGCAGGTGGCAGGGCTAGCCCAGAACAGTTACTGGGCTTTCCAAGAGGGAGGGGGTGTGGCTCTGGACAGAGTGTAGCTGGAGCACGAAACCCCACAGCAAACCAGGATCCAGCAGCTTTCAGCTAATTTTAAGTCAGTGTTTTACACCAGAGGCAATTTCAGTATAATGTTTTTTTTCCTAATAATCTAAGGTTGCACAGCTGTTCTACCACAGCTGGGAAAGTGGAAGCTGAAGTGCTTTTTGCACAGTGAAATAAGAAGAGGCAGAAGAAACTGT
This sequence comes from Hypocryptadius cinnamomeus, assembly GCA_013400635.1. Lineage (NCBI taxonomy): Eukaryota > Metazoa > Chordata > Aves > Passeriformes > Zosteropidae > Hypocryptadius > Hypocryptadius cinnamomeus. The sequence continues at coordinate 1,141 of VYZP01017945.1, read as the reverse complement.
TGGTGAACTCCAGAAACAGAAGCTGAAGTTTCACAAATATAAAAGAAATATTAAGCTTAGACATTAGACATTTAGGTAGATTGTCTGGGGGGAAGAGGGAGTAGGATCCATTTTTCTCTGAAATATTTTAATTCCAAACAGATATTTTAGGAATGATCTCATCACTGAATGACCTGAGTATTCAGAGTTGCAGCTAACTGGGAATGTAAGCAGCATGCTTAGATAAGGGGAGTTGGTAGAGTTAGTAACTCCGTGCTGCAGCTGGGAGAAGTGCATGACTGCAGTCAGAGACAGGAGAACTTTAAGTACCATTAACCTGCTAATTGTGAGACACAAGTTCAGTGAGTGAACAGACAGATAAAAACTGTTTCCTTGACTACCCAGAAATCATGTGGAAACATCCATCATGCACCTTTCCCCTGCTTTCCTGAGTGATTAGACTCCTCTTCAGCTCTCCATCAATTCCTTTTCATTCCACTCATTCTCCATTTGCCTACCAGGTGCTTTATCTTTCAAGTCATTTGAGTGTTGCAGGAAATCATCACTCCTTTTATTTGGAGCCTTTTCTTGAGTTTTGTTTCACTTCCTCTGGTTTAGATTTTTATTGACACCGATCACTTCAGACCGTGGGATGAGGAAGCAGCTACTGGGGGCTAATGTGGCATCACAGGCTCCAGACTTGAGGAGCATCAGCAGGGAACAAGAGCAGACACGGATAAGAGGCAGCAGAGCTGGTGACAAGGTCACCAGGGAAGGCAGTGTGGGTGGCAGGACACCTGTGCAAACCAGTGTGCTGTGCCACAGCTGCCAGAAGCAAGAGGCCCTTCAGAGGCTGTCAGCTCATTGTATTAACATGGGAAAATGTTTCCATATCAGTAGTTTTAGCTGTGTTGTAAATAAAAACAAGGATAAAGTAAGGGTTTGAAAATTAAAAGTGGGAAGAGAACCAGAAATCCTGTATTTTGACTCTTACCTCTTCAGTACATTGACAACCTGAGTAAGGGGCTACTTCTTTTTCATGGTGCAGTTTACTGAGCTAAAATATATTGAAATGTGGACAAATAAATCTTTTGCTGACACGTGAATGTGTTTAATGACCCTAAAGAATTCTTGAAGTGGGTGTACATAGAAGCACAGTGAG
>VYZP01017902.1:2966-24619 GCA_013400635.1 Hypocryptadius cinnamomeus | reverse complement strand
AAAAAAAAAAAAAGAGAAGAGGATAGAAATGTTAATAGAGAATCCAGAAATGTGGGAGATCAACAAGTTATAGGGAAGGGATATTTTGTCTCTCCTTATACTTTTGCAGATCATTTCAACAGAGCTTTGTTTCACTTTACCAAAACAGGATTTAGCTCCTGTTGCCCTGTGCAGTGAGGTAAGGAGGACTTTCAAGGATGACAAAGACAACACAGAAAACTTCCCATCATTCTGTATGTCCTCAGGGTGCCAAAGGAGAGGCCCCAGTTTCTGTCTCTCACTGGTATTTGCTATTTTCCCAGACTCTTACTAGAAACATTCACTCTTGCAGCAGCAGGGAGAATAACATTTTATTCTACTCTCTCCTTGTTTGCCAGTTTATGAAAGATTTTGTGAGGTAAAAACCAGATTTTTTTTCTTCCAGTGCTGTTATTCCCATAATGCACATGAACTTTTTGATCCGCCACCTCTGTATCATGTCTCCTTCAGTATCTCAGTCAGCTCCTAATCTCAGGAGGAAACAGCAGCAATTCTGCGTCTGGGTCTTATTCTCATGTAGGTCTGCTAATCACATGAATATCCTTAGCCTTACAACAGGTGATTTAATGGTGCGATTAATCCCATTTTAATTCTAAAGAACTGAGGCACACAGCAATTGCTGGGACAGGAGGCTGGGCACCAAACTCAGATTTCTTGTTAAACTCTTCCAGTGTTCATTCATTTTCTGCTACTTCAGTTTTTTCTTTTTGCTCTAAAGTATTTGCAGAACAGGTACAAAAGGTATCAGAGAAAAAAACCAAACCAAAACAACAACGACAACAACAAAACAAGTTGTGAGAGCAATTAAATTAAAATATTTAAATAGCTAATGGTTTTTCTTCTTCCATATGATTCTTTCTATACAAGAAAGCAAGATGAGGCTCTTCCTGTGCTAGCAGATAGCTGCAACTCTGCAGGGTTACTGAAGTGCTAATATTGATCAGACAAGATGGAACATGTTACTGAGGCAATTGGTCAGGCTAAAGCAGTGATGGCAGCACATGGCATGTTATGGATGGCTGAAGTAGTTGAGGATATCTATCTTTCTGTCCGTCTACCTGTTTTCCAAGATGTCTGTCATCATTGAACTTTGCTACCAAGGAACAAGGGCAGCACTTAAGCATGAATAGATAAATACTGTTTATGCCATTAATTGGGGACTGGGTCAGATTTTCCTTATTTGTACCTTTGCTGCTCTTTCTTTTTTTTAGCTCCACAGTTGTGAGACAGTAGCATTTTCTCACAGCCTGTATGTGTTGTTTTGGGACTCGTGTCAGTAGCAACAGCACAGCTCTGTGTGTCTGCCAGGGCTCATTCAATGGAGCTCCTTTCCAGAAAAACAAAATAGCCAACAGATGAGGGTTACAAAATTTCAAACCCAGAGCCTTTTCATAATATCTGATCCATGGCTTGGAAGCAGCAGCAGTGTGAGCAGTCTCTGCACCTGCCCCACACAGCCACAAGTGTCTGAATAGCAGAGGGGGTTTCCCAAGTTATACCTGCTGTAAACCCACAACTTCCCTGGCTGCATTTTCTCTATAGTTAGTATTCAGCAAAGACACTGCAGCAGTGCAGGGCTGTGTGTTTGCTGGCATTTTTCTTGTTCAAAGCTTTTGAGAACACTTTTCTGAGGCATATAATGCTGCCTTGAAATTGGCTTCTAAACCACATTTTGAGAAGATGAAACACAGGCTCTTGGCTGGGTGGTTTTGCCCTGTGCCATGGCTTGCTTGAGGCAGAAAAGCACCCCATCTCCCCCTTCCAAATCTCTCAGCTCAAGTCTCATCAGTCTGGCTCTGATCATGAGATTCCTCTCTAATGTTTCTCTCTTCCCCCCCCACTTATTCAAGCTCTGGTACATAGATTTCCCCCTCTTACATGGTTTTAAACTCCAAGGAGAATTCATTTATTCATTTACAGTCTTACATTAAAGACCATCTTCCTGGGGTAACGTTGGGAATAATCATTGTGCCCTCTTGTTTTTATCTGAGGTATTCCAAAAGGAGAGTTAGTTAGTCTAAATTAGGCAACGGAGTTTTTGCCTTGACATTTGGGAGGTCAAATTTTGCCTGTGACTGTCAACCTCTCAGAAGAGGAGATGGCATTTGGAGTAATCCAAAACTCCTGCAGAGTTACATTACTGTGGCAGCCAGATGAGTAAATCTAGGCTGAAGATCTATTGGTTCAATTACAGCTTGGGGTCAGGACATGCCATAAATTATTAGATATGCAAATGGAGAACTCTGACTGTTGATGAAAGAAAGATGGATGGATTTCTTAAATACTCATAATTAGTGCAAAGACTAACTATATAAACTGATGTATAGTTATTTGCTTGTAAAAGACTTCTGTTCTTAAATGTTATCTGTATGCAGGTAAAAATAATTACCTTTTTTTTTGTTTTATGTGCATGCCATATTTTAAAAATAAACCTAGGAAGTAATTTGGAGGTGTTTTGAACTTCTTCTGCAATGCCCCTTGATTTTCGGAAGCAGTTTCAGAACAGTTCAGAAGATGGCAATTCTCATTCTGTTGTCACTTGCTATGGGGTAAATCTGCAGCACTGCTATGTGTTCTGTGAACACAAACTGCCAATGTATTTGGGAGGAGAACCATTCCTTTGACTGTGGAGGTAGAGTGTGGAAAGAATGCCACAGACTAGCTCAGGTTTGTGTGTCTGCTGGAGAGTGAATGAGCTGGCCCACGATAACTTGACCTCACCACAACTCTTTATGAACTCTGTGGCATTTCAAAAGATTTTTGTGGATAGGAAAATAAAATCCAATTAAGATATTATTCTACCACATCCGTTTTTGCTGTTGCTTAAATACATTATTTATAGTCTTATTTCTCAGCGTGATTAAAGTTGGAAGAACTTACCCCTACTTTAGTCATGTAGGAAATCTGCTACATCTGTAAAAACTTGTTGAATTTCTCTTGCAGATTCTCTATTTTGGGAGAGAAGTTTTTACTACATGTAAGACAAAATGATTATGAGAGTGAGAATAACGTGAGCTGTTCAACGCCACCTGCTGCTGCAAGGGGAAATATATTCCCAGAGGCACCTTGGCTGAGCAGGAACAGATGCAGAACCACTGGAAACTTGTTCTGCTTGATAGTAAGTTTGCAGAAATACATCACAATGCATGAGGGAATGCACTTTCCCAGAACTGGTGCTGATTTTCCCTAGCAGTCTGTGGAAGCCCAGGGAGTTTTTAAAGGATATACAGCATCACTCCCTGGCTGGTAACTTTTAAATAACTTTCATTTCTGTCACTCTGGATAGAATGTTTTTCAAAACTACTACAGGCTTTCTGAAAGCTCCTATTCACTATCTAAATATTAATCTCTTGGCTGCAGCTCTTGCTGCCATTATTATTATTTAAATAAGAGTTCACATGGAGGGATTTGAAAACTAGACAGTAAATTAAAAGTTACTGAAGTATTCAAGAAGAGATCAGAAATTAGTTCCTAACACGCAGTTTATGTAACACAGAAAAAAAGTAGGAAACACATTTTATCTATTTATAATACATACCAGGTTGAGACAGAAATATTCTTTGTTTATGCAGGTATAGAAGCACCAGAACAATGGAAGGTAAGAACTTGCAGCTCACCTTTTGTAGCTTTGAGAGTGGTGGAAGCCAGTGATGTTTGGTGGGTAAGAATTATGTTTTGAGTGGTGGTTGAAGTGAGTTGATCTCATCCCAGTGTGACACCAATGTAATTTGGGAACAACCCGTTGAAGCCAACAAAACTGTACCAAGAGAATCATAAAAGTGAGAACAAGCAATCAGTTTTTAAATATTTTCCTATAAAATTCTGAATTTTAAAGTTTGTAAGAGGGCTACAAGAAACAATATGCATAATTCATAATTTCTGTGTAGAAACACTAGCAATAAGGAAAAAATATAACTTTTAAATTATTCAAAAGATGTTTCATTTAAAATGTTATTGTTAATTTTTTTTTAATATTAATTTTAATCTTATTAGTTCTGCTCTGAATCACTCATAAAGTTATCAAAGTCCAACTAATGTTCCATTAACCAGAAAAGGTACTCAAAAATTGGTGAAATTTAAGAGAAATACCTGGAATAAGGAAGAAAATTAAGAAAAGCACAAGCAATAACAAATATCATACCTTAGTTTATATTTAAAAAAAAACATGTATGTGGATGACATAATTTGTAAAAAAGGAATCAAGGAAAAATCCACCTTGGGGAAGAAAAGAACTGAATAAATTCCATTTTTATGCGACTTCTAAACAAGTGTAAATTCTCCTTATTGCTGTGCAAGTCTTTGGTGTTCAAGTGAGTCTGGTCACTTGGTACAGCTTTGGGTCTCTTTCTGTAGTCTGAGAGGTTTTAGGAATTAGTAAAGCTAATTTTACAGAAATATTGCTTTAAACTTACAAGAAAGAAAGATACTGTAGAAGTTTAGCAGTATGTTTGTATTCTTTAGTGTTTTTTATTTCTATACCCCCATTTTCCTGTTGTGACACTAATTTAATAAATTTCTATTGGGTTTGCTATATATAACTGCAATTTTGCAATAATAAAAAAGCATATTTTTCAGTAGCTATAATAAACAGTGGAAGAAAAAGTTCTCTACTAAACATTCTGGACTTGTATAAAAATGTGACTTATTGATTAGCTGGCAAATATTTTTAAATTTTATCATGATTTAATTTCTATGAAATGCCACAATGGGCCCATTCAACCAACTTTAGTATCAATCATGTAATTTTTTTTAGATGGCACTCAGAACGGGAATTCTTTACAGCTAACTCAAAGTACATTTTGCTGTCTGGTCCCCTCCTCTCAGTTTGTCTATAGCCAATGACAAACTAATTATAATATATTGGATGTGCTGTCTCTTCTTTTATTGCTTTCTTCTTTACTGCCTTAACAGAAAGTTTGTAGTTAAAACAATTTTTACAGCTTGAAAGAATGGAAGCAAATTCATATTTCTAGAACTTCAGCCAGAAGTAACCATATTTTCAGCAGCTGAATTTTCATTAAAATTTACAAAAGACCTCTGCCTTCACTGATTTATTGTTGCATTAGGTAAAACTACCGAGAGTGTATAAAATACTGTGTTACTCCACTTGTTGTCTGATCTAACATGTTATCAGTGATTGCAAGTACATTTTATAACCCCAGCTGCTGAATCGAAAAAAAGGTGATACAAGCATCAATCTCCAGGATAAAATCAGAGCTCTTTCTACCACGGTTTGACCTTACTGATGCCTTTGGATAGTCTTGCTTGTCTAAGTCCTTGCAACAATTACCAGGGGACGGTTAGAAAATGCAGCTTTAATGGTGCAGATTGAAATTGTTAACAGCGCCAAAGACTCGCGCAGCAACCCCGGAGATTTCCCAGCACAGAAAAATTTGAGGAAACTCTTGATGCCACTGGAGGAAAGAAATGGAACAGGGCTGCAGACGTGAGGCACAGATTTTATTTGTACTCTTTATTGTCTGCATCCCTGAACTCCACAGTGTCATTAGCAAATACAAAAAGCTATAAATAAAAGACTTAGACCTCAACATACAGTTAACTCCAGCTGTAGCTGCCAAATCTTATTTATAGCATGAGGAGACACAGTTAATTACAGGTCACAAAAATGTTAATTTCTGTCATAATACAAGTAATAGTCTAAGAATGAAAAAGCTTCTTTTTGGACTAAAATGGTTTCTTCTAATAGAAATCTGTTAATTTGAAACACCATTTCTGTTTGTAGACTACAGAAAAGTCAAAGAAAGGCTAAATGTGCCTTATTAATCTATTTCATGGTTCTAAATATAATAATATTCAAATTAAAATACTAAATCCCATCAGTTTTTCCAACGGCAAATTACTGTAGGTAAATAAGAATTAGTGATGAACAGAAAACACTATTTTCAGCATTTTGACTATTTGAGTTGTATCTGCTTATTATTAATATTAAATAAATTTTGAATCAGTGTTTTTAAAATGCTGAATCTTCATGACCTGAAAGTGAATAAAAAGGTCCACCTTATGAACAAACTTGACTGTTCTCCCCAAGCAAAGGATCACCAATCATTTCAATGATTCTGAAGTACATGAGATAAGTATTAAGACAAACATTATGTGAAGGATGGAGTTAATTATGCTGCTTATAATCAGATACTGGTCACTCCACAAGCTGTAATTTATTTTCCCTTTATTTGCATTTATCTTCAAAGGTATTTCAGGAAATGTAAAATAACATGATTTGAGCAGCCACAAAGATGATACACATTTAACTTCAAAACTCTGTTTCAAACTCTTAAAAATAAATTACATACAATTTCAGGAAATAACACACCATTCTCATGCAACCTGTAATTGTTGCCTCAAAAATAGTAAACTCATTTTTGTAGGGGAAATATCACAATTTAAGGCAACAGCATTCATCTGGCAGGTCTTATAGAGATACAATGAAACATTTGGGTAATTTGCATCAATATACTAATCTAAATTCATAGCAGAGTCTATTTGGTCAAAATGGTCATATGACTGTAACTTCATATGGAAAATTAGCAGATTGTTTGAATTAATATCCAACCCCTGATGCAGAGCAGACAGTCTCTTCAGTAAAATGGGGAGGGCTGCAGCCTTTTACAGCTTGTATTTATCATCACAACCTCTTTTTTTTTGAATTTTTTAAAATTTATTTTATTTTGCAGTGGGAGCTTCTTTTGAGTTTGAGTCCTTAGGACAGGTTTACAATCCCTGTGTATATGAACATACCAAAAAATTCCAGCATCTAGGCCAGTACTGAGCTTTCTAAATACTTAACAAACATCTTTTTGTATCCCTTCATGTCAGATTTAATTGTCCATGGTGAAAGGAAATGCTAATCAGAATTCAAGAGAAGTACTCTAAGACGTGTATCTTTCCAACCTGGGAAAGGATCCTGGGAAAAGCATATAAGGAAAAAAGCAAGTTTTCATCTTATTTAAAACATCAAAACAAATGAAATTATTTTAAATTTTCATTATTAACTAATGTACAGCTTTTATACACCAGCTCTGTAAGACTGAGGTGCACTGAGGGAAAAGCTCACTTCACAACTACCTTGTTCCTTTCAGAATCTGGCCTGGGAGGATGGTATTTGAGAAGTATTAAATCATACACTGCTTTCACCAAGTTATTCTAGTAACTTTGAAAAAGATCTCTTTTCTATTCTCTGTTCCATGGTTTCCCCAAATATTCCTAATATCTGTTCACTCTCTGTAGCTGCCCACCACCGCAGCTCTTACGGGGCTGAGAGAAACACAGACCTGCTGTGCACTGGCTTGTGCTGCTTCTTCCCAGCAGCAGCATGCCTAGATAACTCCAGTTGTGTCAGTCTGCCACACTGATAGTGCTGAAAACCAGCAAAGATCCACACCCACAGCTGAGAAGGAGCCTGCAGCTACCAATGCCTTTGGGGTGACTTACACCAGGACAAACCACATCACAGTCACACCCTGAGCTCTTCCTAAGCTGGTGTTTTCCTTGGGGCTGCTTACTTCTGGGAGCCATTCCTGGCTGCATGCAAGTTACAATTAGTCCAAGTTGGGTGTAAGCACATCTGAAAGCCATCCAGGAAAGCCTGGGCCCACTGAAGCCAACAGAAGCTTTCCAGTTGCTTCAAAGGTGCTCTGATGTCCCCAGAGGGAACAGTACTTTGCATGTTTCTCAGGTCCACTTTTGATCGGCAAAACAGATCCTTTGCAACTGAAACATCTCTTATTTTGTTTTTGTGTGGCCTTATCTAAACAATGATAATGCAATCCCAACTGAATATTATTTGCTAGAATTATCTGCCATATGAAAAGTATTCAAGTTTCTTTTCATAGCTAATGTAAGATTTCATCTGAAAATAGAGACCTTTAAGAACATTTTCTGCACAAAATGCACTAGGATATTTGAACAGCTTTGTGAAAGTGTACATGTAATCTACAAAAAATATGGCAGATTTTGTTTAGAGCAGTGTTGCAAGCGGGAGCCTTGTGGCCCTGCATTTGCAGCGGTGGTGGCTGTGCAGCCATGCTGGTTTGCACAGCTGGTAGGGACACAGGAAGGCAAGGTCCTCGCCTGGCAGAGCTGACAACTTCAATCAGGTTGACAGTCTAACTCAAAGTGACAGCAGTGGCATTCAGAGGGTAGGAAGGGCAACAGCAAACAAAGATGAGGGGGAAAGTGATTTGCAAGAGCACTGTTTTGAAGGGACCCAGATGAGCACCCTGTTGCAATATCTTAAAGTTGGTCTGTTTGCTTTTTAATTTCAGGAGTGTCAAATTCCGGTGTGACTGCCCAGTTATCAGCAAGCTGATGCAAAGAACAAGAATTTTGGTTTGGAATGGAAAATGACAGAGCAGGAGGACAGGAAGAGCATCTGGTAGGAAAAGCATAGGGAGGAAGTACATAGAACAGCAGCGTTTTCTCCCAGGCTTGGTTACATCTGTAAAATATCAAAGCATCCTAAATAAGGTGTTGGGCAAGTGCTTGGGAGTGACAGGGATGGGCAGGAATGGCAGCAGTACAAGTGCATACCTATCTTAATGAACTCTCACACCATGTTTGCAACAGCCCTTTAGAGAAATCATAGCACACCATTCTTAGAGAGCCAGTTTGGCACAGCCTCTCCTCATGTAGGAAACCACTCCTATGATCTGCTGCAGGTATAGGAGTGAAATTATCTGCTGCAGTAAATTCACAAGTTTAGCACTCCTTGCTACTGTGACCAAAGGTTAATGTTTTGCTGCTTGACTGAATCAAAATCACCAGTGTCCTATTACATATTTTTGTGGTCTTGCTCACACATTTGACTTCAGCAGACTTTGAGTACTCTAATTCCCTGAGTGGTAAATGAAAGCCATGTATGTAAGAGATTAAGTTTTGTTACTACAGAACAAAGCAATTCCACAAATGGTTTTCTCTTGCAGCTGATTGGGTCACTGAGGTAGCTCCAGCCAGCACAGGCAGCTTCTGGCTGCAAACATGCTGGGTGACCATCAGCCTGGTGAAAACACAGAGAAGGAGGGACTGCAGCAGTCTGGAACAAATACCTGACTTCAGGGCTACGGCTTCTTTTGGCACAGATGGCTGTGCGCAGCAGATATCACAACATATGGTGCTGAGCAGTAGCCATTCCTGACACAGATGAACACAGAATAAGAACATTAAAGACTATCAGGGAGAAAAGGAACGGGTTTGGAATACTATCTCATTTCAATCCATTTCCAAAAACTGCAGAAAAATTTTTGAAAAAAATTTCTAATCCAGATGCTCAATAACATTCCACAAAACTTTGCTTTATTTTAAATACTCCATAAGAACTTGAATGGAGGCCTCTTTTCAAAAATGAGAGTAAAAACCTGAAATTCTTTAAATTAATAGTCTAGTGTGTGGCCACGCTCCTACGCAGAGTAACTAATTGGATAATTTAGCCATAGCACTGACCTGAACAATGTTACTCTCTTGGAAGTCCACCTTTCTGTCAAGCTGGCAGTGAGTGATTTTAAATTATTCGAAACTGTCCTTGCAAAGTTGTGCCTGAGCAGGGTCATGGAAAGCGTCTATGTGGAGCATGGGGTGGGAAGCGTTAACCAGAGATGTTCCTTGAGAGCACAGGGCTGCCAGCTTCCCATTGAACTATATTGTACTATGCAAATGCCAAAACAGAAAGAGCTAAGGTTCTTTACTAAAATTATGGTGACACCGTGTTAGTTCTAGAAGACAAAAAATGGGAGTCGCTGAGGATGAGGAGGAACACTGCAAGTGCCAGAAAGCAAGCCTGAAAGGTAGAGGGAGCAGGCTATTTCTCTTTGTTATCGAGTGAAATGACTCCACAAATATGACAATAAATCACTGCAGGAATCAATCTGAGTGGAGGCAACTGCTCCATGCTGATAATGCATCAATCAATATTTAATGTTTACACTTTAATTAATCTGCACGTAGGAAGCATTCTTTCAGTGACAAAAAAGTGATGAGAAATAAAACACCTTTTATATCAAACAGCGACGAATGGCTGCCTATCTGTGAGGCTTTGATTGGGCCCTCCATTGATCATTGCAGCCTCTTTCGATTGCACCAGTGTGCAATGTCACATTTGGGTATAAAGCAAACACCGTCTCTTTGAGGGAAGGAGGGGGAGCTTCTGAATCTGCTTTTGAGTGATTACAACTTAATCAGAACAAAGAAAGACTGATAGCAAGGTGAGTTCTTTGGAAAGACTGGGCAGAAGGAATTACGCAAAAAGATTTTCAACATCTGCATCAATGACACATATCTGAACAGATTTTACTGTGTATTACAATTATTGATACCTGCTAAGGCTTTGCACAGAAAAACAATTCAGATGTTGACTGGTAAAACTGCCTTCCCTTATCAGGGCTACCAGTGGAGACTGAGAATTGGTCATTTTGTCGCTGTTCTGAATGTCAGGGAAGGGCCAGGTGCTGTGTGGACACAGGAGAAGTCACAATTCCTGCCTCTGAATGTTTTTCCTCACTGCTCTGTTTAACCCTTGTAAACTCCAGCTCCTTCTTTTTAAAGGGCCTGATGCATTGTTCATTGATGTCAACTGAATGACTTCTATTGACTTCGGCAGGCATTGCATTAGTCCATAGATGAATGGTATTGAAAGGCACAGTGATGAAAGACAAATGAAAAGACAGTGATACTAGACCAGTAATGTTCAATTATTCCTCTAAAAAAAGGAATACTACAGCAGTACATTCTCCATACATAACTAAAGCTTTCTTATGCTTATGTCTAAAACAATTGTTTGAAACGTACGGACTTTTCACATAATAAATGCAATAGTAGCTATTAAAAATACAGAGAGATTAGCACTCTGAAACTTGGCTCAATTAAAAATATTAGAGATCTGAATCCAGATACAAAATTGCCATAACCTTACAGTGGGTACAACCCAGGGAAATTTTATGCCATTTTGTGTGTCAAATTTGAGTTATTTCGCAAAGCCTGTCATGAAGCTATGATTGGGCAAGGGACCTAAGCAAATATCAAATCATTTTAAGCTTTTAAGTAGACCAGCCACTAATTAAAAACAATTACAATTTTGGTTTGTTTTCACTGAAGAACTTTTGTTGTTTTACTAGTAAACAAACAGGAGTCTTGTACTTAGGATCCAGCCAAAGCACGTTGCCAAAATGCCTGCCCAGATTTGGGACTTCCCGGTTTAGGGTGCTCTGACTGCTGGCTTAGCCAACACTTGAACAAAAACAGAAATTATATTACGGTATAAAGTAATATACTAGAAAGAATTTGAAAATAATAATCTTCAGTCCTGTACATTTTTATTTCACTGCTACTGGACAATATTTTTCTGTGGTTCACTGAATTTTTCTGTCTATTCCAAAAGTCTAGGGCACTCAGAAACACACCCTGGCATTTTGGAACATCAGGAGCAGCAAAGTATTGCAAGCATGAATGACATCATAAAATTTCCCTTCGTTGGCAAAAAAGTTTTGAAATACCGTAGCATACAAACATGGGAGGAAGTGTTCACTGAGGAAATAAAAGATGAATATGACATTTAGAATGCAATAGTAGAACTGAAAATAGCTTTTTACTTCTGATGTTTCCTCACCATTCTCACATTTTTTCCCACAGAACTTCGTACATAGAGAAACAAAATCCCAAAAATTTCATAATCTTCATAAAAATGGAGACACTGCCTCCTCACCAAAATCTATAAACAGCTTTTCAGCAGATTTACTACGTACACACATATCTACACTCGGGGTTACATCTGCAGTTTATGTTTTCCATAAAAACTTCTTCCCCCTTCTGTGCAAATAAGTTGAACAAACTAAAAAAATAAAATGGCAAAGTCAAAAGAGAGGAATGCTCTATTGTAATGCATGGTCAACTACAAATATTTATAGAAAAGATGAAAACACTACTGTGTGCACATCAGGATTGCCCTAGGACAGCTTTAACATGCAGAGTTAATGTTTATGGAATGAAAGCAACTTACTGAACGTGAAATCTTCATTTTCCTCATTTGCACCCAAAGTAAAGGTAAACTCACAAAAAAACCCAAAAACCAAAACAAAACACAAAGGAAAAAACGTCTTGCTAAAATCTTGAAGCAACAATGCAAAAGTACTTAATGTTGTCACTCAAAGGCAGAAAAACTGAACAGAAAAAGTTGCATTTTCTGATTTTCTGATGATACCTCTTGCTGCACACAGCTGGAATAGCAGCCCAGCCCGGAAATCCCAGCCTCCACGGACTACAGTTTCTGAACTACAGGAGCTCCAGAGCTACATGGGTTGTTTTGCAGCAACAGCCCTGATGTGCAGGGACACAGGTCACATACTGTGGCTTTGAAACCCCGTCCCTGAAACTTCCAGGGACACCAGTCCCTAAGGCTCTTTGTCACACTGCTGGAACCTTTCCTTTAGCAAAGGAGATACTTCCCAGCCTTGGACCCTCCAGTCAGGGCCACACTACAGCCAGTTCCCAGGTGTAATCACTGGGTCAGAGTCAAGCCCTAGCACCAGGGCACTCTCCAGCAGCACTTCTGCCTACAGCAGCTGCCATTAGTCCAAGTACTTCTACCTTAGCTATACAAATAAGGAGCACCCAGTGAGATCTAAGAGTACCAGTCCCTATTTAGCACCAGGGCTTAGGCTAGTTTTCCATCTCAGCTTGTCACAGCTGTCTGCTGCACAAAAAGAGTCTGAAATGTACTAAAAAACCCTGGAAGACTAATAATTCATTAAGATGACAAATGAAAAGTAAGTCCTATCGATCAAGAGTAGAACTTCTTGGTTATAAAGGAAGCATATATTATTCTGACAGTATTTTCACAAGATAAGCTGAAGTTACAAAAAAGACAACCAATTTGATTCAAATAACTGTCTCTCCTCAGAAACATTCATGATTGCAGTCATCAGGCACAAGTTGGTAGGGTAGTATTACTACTCCCATTTTGAAAAATTTGGATAACTGCATAATATCCAGGAAACAGGACTGTATCACTAACACAGGCTTTCTGACAGCTGATCCTATGGAAAATGGTAAGCAAAGGTCTGACTCCTGCAGCACTGAATCCCAGCACTACTGAATACCAGCATGGAAGGATGTGCAATCACACACACACACACACGAGATTATCTCTCTTCCATCACCAGCACTGAAAAGCTCAGGGCTTATTGCACAGCTAATGAGAACAAGCGCATTTGCAGCTGGCCTTCCACCACCTGTAGAAGGTGAAAGTCAGCCAAAAGCCTACAAGACTCTCCAGTTGTGATGAATGGATGGAAACCAAAGTGTGGCTCAGATTCAAGCCCTAGACTAGTTACAGCACCGTAATACTGTGCCAACAGACCCACTTAGGAGAGGAGGGCCCACAGTGAGAGGCAGTCTCTAGTATTCTGTGAGGGTAAAATATATTAGGGCAGGCATCAATTTACCTTGGTTAGTTATGTTCTTAGTTATGCTGTATTTTTGTGCTCAGGGGCCTAATTTATAATTGTAATAATAAAATGTATTATGAAGTATAAGCCAAGCACATGCAGGTTCTAATTCTATTTCCTCTCAAAGGAAAGAGCTAAGCTGTTAAGCTCCAGGTTCTTTCAACATTTCCTATTTGCAACAAACAAAAATCTGAAATCAGAGGTGTACCACTGCAAGGCTTTTACAAAGTTCAGGTAAAGCAAGATAAACGTCTGCCTTTTTTTTTTTTTTTTAATGCTAAAATTATATTTCTAGTTCCTCAATGTCAGAGCTGTCACAATGCCTCATTCTGCAGGTAATGAAGTTACAGTTACCAATCCAGTTCAGACACTTTGCCCACAAAAGAAAAGTTTCCATCCCAAAGCTTCCAGGGTAGCACTTCTACCTACAGTCTTACAGAGAGAACTTATGGGTCATCTGAGGGACCTCCCCAGTTCCTAAGGGTGGGGACAACCTGAAATCTCTTAGGAGAATAGCTCTTACTCTGGCTTGGTAGTAGAACTCAATGAACAGCCCAGCTGTTAATGTTATATTAATTTTGCCCTTGATTGTACAAGAGAACTGGAGGAGAATGTTCCATTATCTCCTTCCCTCCTGACTGGAGCACCCTGTGCCAGGCCCCAGCAGGTGGCTGGTCCCAACTCTCCAGGTCCCTCTTACTGGGGCACATTTAGAACAGCAGGAAAACAATTTGTATGTCTGTGAGAACAATGTAATGTTAACAGAAAACTATGTTTAATTATTCAGATTGTCAGTAGGTTATTAAAAAATATGATGTCAAAGGGCAAGACTAGCAACTGTATCATTAATCTACTGGTTTTTACAGTACATATTCATGCTATAAACAGAAGTTTTAATAATTAAAAAAGAAAAAGAAAATTACTGCAGTCATTTTTACTCTAGTTCCCACTGATAAATGTTGATATTGACAACACATTAATATTGCTCAGCTTATTTAAGCTGAATAAATAATGAGGAAGAGTTAATAAGAATACAACTACTAAACATAATAATGGTCCTTAATCTTACGAAATTGTTCTTTACTCACATGAGCAGTCAGTCTCACTAATGTCAGTGGCCCAAATTTTGCAGTCCTTAATCACATACTGTTACCTTCAGTACTGTTGTTCTCAATTTAGGATCAAAGCCCATAGTTTGTTGGGGCCATGCTTTCAAGGCAGGATTGGGCCCAGATTTTAATAAGGGGTTTGGTGGCATACAAAGAGGTGATTAAGATCTTCCTTTGAAAAAACAGAAAAAGTAGAGTTCTTCTTTTGGATTATAACAGCACAGATAGCCGTAGCTTGCGGATTTCAGAGTATTAACTACTAATCCACAAGTGAACTGAAAGGTTTTTGTTTGTTTGTTTTGCTATTACAGTATTTAAACTTGTCAACCTTCAGTTCTCAGTAAGTCACACTTAAGTTTCTTAGCAAAATATTTTATCACATCTCTGTGAGTGTGCCTAAGAGCTTGAGAGATCTCCCGGTTATAGGCAAAACCCAGGGTAGTTTTCTTTGTTTGATTTGGTTTTACTTAATGAATTTCTTGTACTTGTTTCTGAGAACTCAAACCATGAAGTTTTGGAAACTAAGCCACAACATAAAAGTTTCTATTTTCCTTAAGTGACATTCAAGTATTGTTGTTTGTCAGCAACAAACAGAAAGTACTTAGTATAATTATTATAGCACCTCAGTAAAAATCAGACTCTAGCCGTAGGTGATTGCAGCTATAAAGTTTCCAGAATAGGAACAATGAGCCCTATGAAACTAATGAAAAAAATCGCCAACTTCCTCACTCCAAAGTCTGATTTTTACAAGGACTCCATTTCTTCCTGGTTGCCAAAAATGAACAGTTTATTTGAATCGAGCTTAGGTCTCCAGGAAAACAATTTTAATGTAAAATTGAATAATGTTGCACCAATGACAGGATAATAAAGTGGTTTCAAAACTGAGCAATATTTAGGTAGTGTGCCCCACTAATGAAAATGCAGAAATCATATTCTAATGATAGCATAACTAAGATGATAAATATCCAGATATACCATTTGCTGTACCAATGTACTGTTATCAAATCAATTAGAAATCTAGTGACTACTTTGACACAAACAGGTATTTAATATGCTAAAAATGTACCAGATTTCCCCCCTTAAGTATTAGTAAAATCCCCAGGAAAATTAAAATTCAGGTCATAGCTGAATTCCTTTGAAACTGGGATTTAAATTTAAAAAAAAAAAAAGAAAGAAAAAAAAGAAAAAAGTTTAGTCACTGTAAGAATTTTTCATGCTGTTACATTTTTATAAGGTTAAAGCTAAAAATAAGATCAAAATCTTTTTAGAGGTTACATTAAAAAATAGACCAGGTGTGTTCAGAAACCCATCACACATCTGCCTGTTAAACAGATGCCAACCAATAAATTAATTAAAGCTACTCTCCTCTCAAAATAGAAAAGAGGAAAGAGCTGTTATGGACATTTATGGGGTGACGTTCTCATGACTGACAAGTTTTTCATGCTTGGCCTCTATTGTACAAACCTCTGATACTTCTCAAACATTTTCTGAAAGGAAAATGAAATCCCTGTGAGAAAGAGAATTTAGTAACCTCTTTCTGGGCAGTCAGATTGATGCTAGAGATATGGCATGGCTGTTTATCAGCTGGGAGAAGTGAATTAAGGAAATGAGGTTTCAACAGGGACCTGATGAAAATCCTTGTTAATAACCCCTGCCATCACACTCAGGAAATCAGAGTTTGCATGTGAAATATCTCACTATCCTTTGTATGCTGTACTCCATTGTCACAATTAGCACCTCAGCTGATCAAGTGAAAAACTTTCTTGTGCTGATCTTAAATCCTGCTATGCTTATAGAACCTGGGAAAATAAATAGAAAGGCCTTTGAGGAACAGTCAACAGTTCTGAAAGGGCAACACAATTCCTTGAAACATAAACTTTTCTCAGACTTTAAGAACAAACAACATTATTTTCTACATTTCTTCTTCCAATTATACAAATTTAATTTTTTCTGTAAACTACACAATTGCTGCAAAAGGAATTATTGGATGTAAGGGGTTATCAAACATGGCATTCACCCACTTCTCTTACACAGAAAAGGCAGCTCTGAAAAAACCAAAGCTGATTAATATGAAAGGCAGCTAACCTAAAAACTAAAACTTGAACTGAATGGTGTGTGCTAATCTTTCTCAAATACACTTATGAAAGCTAAATTTGCTGGTATTTGCCATTGCTATGCAGGCTAAGTGTTCATGTGAATGATATCTCCACAGTTCTGAGCAAACCAGTCAAAAATAGAGAGTTTTGTCCTCACTGGTAATTTTCTCAATCTCCTGTTCATCCACAGCTGCCTGAATAGTGAACACTTCACAATCCAGTGTCATTTGTGATAAACTTTGTTAAAAAGCTGCCATTCTTTACTGGTAATTTCCTTAATCCTCAAGTATCTTCTAAGGAAAAGATAGAAATTCTGTGTTATATATTTGCTCTGCAGGGTCTACAAAAAAAAGAGCTGTTACAACATGTTAGCCACATTAATAAAATACTCACCAGATCAAACTCTTAATACCAGCCTTAGACTCTCCATTGTTTGGTGATGTTTGTTTGCTAGCCTATCTGGAGACACAGGGAAAATCTTAATAGCTCTGGCCACTCATTAGCAAAGTACCACGGAGTCCTAATCCCATAAAGATATTAAACTATTTTTCCTTACAATAGCAACAAATGGAGGGAACTCTCATTACTTATTAAGATGTGGTACATTCTTTGCATATTGAGTTTCTTCTTATACTTTGAACTCTTATCCCCCATCACTCTGTTTCTGAGGCTGAGATCAAAGTAGGTCGGCCTTACAGAGCTGCAGATGAGTGGCCGCCTTTCAGAGAATATTAATGCCCTCCTGAAGGGCCCAGCTGGGGAGGAGGTGGATTCCCCTGATGGGAGAGCCCTGCCAGCCCAGCCACACCAGGCCACCACTGGGGACACAGCACAGCCCTGCTGAGGGGAGCTGCTCACCCCAGCTTAACTGCGTGGCCCAAATCTCAGAGCAATACTGAGCCCAGGTCTCTTCTGGAACTGGACAACTGTGTAAACCTGAATTCTGGCAGACTGGCATTGAGCAATTTGTTTTATAGCAGGAAAATATGCCATCAATTTTGTATTTTGCATTGAAAAAATTTTTGGTCTTTCTAGTTCCCACTTTTGACTTCTCCAGTTTTAGTTTTTACTTCTCTCTAGCTCAGCTATTCAAGGACTGGTGTTATCAGTGAACTCATGGGCAGCTGGCAAGACAGTGTCCCCCTCCAATCTTCCACCTCCAGCAGGGATCCTGCCATACAGGGTTTCTTTCTTGCCTTCAAATTTGCTTGCAAGACTTTTAAAGGGGAGTTACTTTAGAGCTTGTTAAAGGTAAGAGTAAACATGCTAAGTACTGAGACATTCAGTGGGTATCGGAAAAGAAGAAATGTTATATTCATTACAGAGGAAAATCTAGTAATAAAAAGTATTACCTGCATTTATAGCCCTTGTAACCTAATTTTTGTGACAAAGCAAAGAAGTAAAAACATTCCTTTCTGCCTTTCAGTGACCCCTATAAGAAACCCCCCATGGAGTCATTTAGGATAGTAATTTGAGTGAAAAATATATGCAGTCTTTACTTTGCTTGCTCTTCTTAAATTAATAACCCTTACTGATAATTAATCTAAAAGTTTCTAAAGGTATTTGCAAAAATGCCTTCAAATTAGTAAGCACTTAAAAGAAATAAAAACTTAAAACACATTATCCACAACATAAAAGAGTAACAGAACACGGAGCTGCGTTGTTCAAATGTTAAAACTGTACATAAAATACTCCTTCAATATACACTGCCAGTAAAAACCAAAGCAAAGCAGGTCATTAAAATGTCAGACTTGGGGCAGAGTGGAAAAAATGCTGTGTTTAAAAGAAACACGTAGACCTTTTATAATTATTTCCCCTTAAAGTTAACTGTTTAAAAAAACTCCAAACCAACAACAACTGAACCAAAACAAACTAAAATTAACCCCCAAACAAACAACTGTAGTAGCATCAGAATACAGTCAACTCTAGTCTTTGTCTTGTTCCTAAGCAAACCTAAGGACACTTTTTGAGTCTTTCTGCAGCTGATGTCAGCTTTGTTTGTGAAAGGCCATTTTCATTATTTTCTAAAGCAAAAGCTGAGTGGTGAGTTCAAGCCATTGATGTCCATGTCATGAGTCTGCTACAGCTGAGTAGCAGTAACAGGAACAGCACAAACCTTGGGAGCCCCATGAACATCTGGAGAATCCTTGGGAAGATGCTGAGGTTCCATGCACAGCCCTGCCCTGACTGATGGACTTTCACCATTGTGGTGATGTTGAGTCTCATGCAGGATTTTAGCACTCTGTAAAGAGCTCAGAGTAGAAAACCTCAATCCCTTCTCCTCACATGAACTAAAACTGCCCACTGAAACTGGCAAAAGATTGTCAGGATAAAGGAGATGCTGTGGTAGTTACCAGACAGCTGGCAGGCATGTTAATGACACTTATTTGAATTAAGTTTTTCTGCAGTCCAGTGTAGATGAACCAAGACAGTAAAGAAAAGCCAAAGTCTGTCTATTCAGACATGAACTATGCTGCAGTACTGAAAATAAAATGTTGTATATTGGTATCACTTTTTCTACTCCAAAGATTTTTGAGCCAGTAACAAAGACTAATGTACTAATGTCCTTCTGACTCTTCAGAATTGAAGGTTTCAATTTGCCTTCTACTGGAAAAAAGTGCATCATGGCCCCAAAGAAAAAAAAATCCATCTAATTAATTTTGTATATTTTCAGCAAAGTGTCTGCATATGAAGTCAATATATAATCTTCACTGAGCTGAGTTCCTAAACTGTCTAAAAGGTGGCAATGCCCTAGGAACAGCTCTGTCCTGCAGGTACAATTCCATATTAACTGGGCTAGTGTATATCTGAACACCACTGATGCACACAGATATTCCAGATTAATTTTGGTTTCACTAAAGCAGTTGGCTTATAAGGCAGAGATAAATTTAGTGATCTAAAACCAAAGAAGTCGTACCCTCAGGCAGTGTCTGGAATTCCCACTGAAGTCCATGCAGGAATACAGGTAACTTATTTTGTCCTCTAACATCTCTGTAGCTCTGTTCCCTAAAGCTAACAAACACCACTGCTGAAAGTACAGGTTGTCACATTTACAATCAGCAATTAAAACCAACATTCTTCTGGTTTTCATCTGATAAGAGCAGTGCTCAGAAGTGGAGAGACAATGGAGAAACACATGATAGCACCAACAAATTCAACTTGTGTTTAACTACTCTTTTTACTTCAAATCAGCTTCTGCAATGCAAATATTTGTAAGTTGGGAAAAAAGCCTGTAATCATGTTTGACACATGTTATACTCAAAATACAAAGTCCACGGGAGAATTTTAACCTTCATACTTACCAAGTTTCTTTTTCTACTTTCTGCCATTTTATGTATTATGATCAAATATACCAGGAAGAGACAGAGTGGGTAAAGTTTTAGACTGGTATAATTGACTCAGCAGGAAAACAAGGACATCCTTAGGCAGCTGTGGTTCCATGACTGTTTACAACAGATCTGCTATGCCCAATATTCCTCACTAGATATGATCACTAATTTTAGTCACAAGCTTCCAGTGACAATGAAAACAGCAAAAGCATACTGTATATGTATTTTTGACAGCTCTACGATTTTCCTTCTATGATTAAAATGATGAGTAATACTTTAAAAGGACTAAAATTAAATGTTAGAAAGTTGGTTTCTAGCCACACATAAAGCCTTCAAGTAAAAAGTCAAAATTTCATAAACCTTTAATCAGCAGGGTGACTTTAGAGCACTTCAATACTTCCTATAATTTCATCAGACTATTTTGATCCTGCACCAGAAGCCTAAAGCCAGGCTGAAAGCACCATGGAACCCATGACTTGTGACCTATGGCTTTGATGAAGGCAGCACACCATGACCCTGGAGGGCTGGTACTTAAATATAATTATAGGTTTGAACACTATTTCCTTTCCTATTGTCTACAAGTATTCAGGATGATAATCCCAGTTTAAACAGATTTTCTAGTCTCATGACAACTCTGGAAGTTCTAATTTCCTTAAAGATAAGCAAAAATGTTAATTTTACCTGCAATCTTTATGCAAAATCAACCACTATCAGTAGTGGGGATTCCAGAGCTTGGAAAGAGGGTTCATTTTGCGTTCTTCAACCTAGATAAAAAAGAATAAAATAACTTTCTCTGAAAATATTAGCTTGCTTGCAGTTCATTGTGAGGTTGTCAAAAGCTTGTTATTTACTGATTTATTATATAACTACTGTTACTGTCTTCCTGGCCACAGGCTAAAACAGCAACCAGTTCTCCATTACTAAACTGCCAAAAAAAAGCAGTTTGAAAGTCCACATTAAATATTTCAAATGTTTTCCTCAAAAAGACTTATCATAGATCTTCTGAAATCATGTGCCATATTCCAAGAAAATTCCTTAAAAAATATGATTTTTATGAGCATTTGGCATTGATTGCTCAGGCACTTAAAGAAACTGGTCTTTACACTGCATTTACAGAGCACAGGCTCAATTGTCACCCAAATGCAGGCAATCTGCATTGAGCCATCATTTCTCCACACACCTCATTTCTAGATATTGAACAGGAAAGATACACCCCCACAAACACCGCCTACACACATATTAAGAGCACACATAACATTAAATAATACCCACCCTCCACAAACAGCCTTCCTTCAGGGTTCCAGTCTCCTGTAATTCAGCCTGAGTGTGAAACAAGTCATGGCCATCAAGCTACTTTGATGTTCTTGTAATTGTAGAGCTGTTTTAGAGAGCTAATCAGTTAAGTCTCTAGGATTCTTCGCCTGAAACTTCCACTTCCCAGAAGTCCTTATTCTCATTCTCTATTCTGGTCAACTCTGAAGATTGTAGGCCTATTTTTTTAAATTGATGGTTTGCCTTTTACTCCAACTAGCATTTCTCCTCAAGCAAAGAATCACACCTACCTTGCCAGCAGGTACTGTTCCCCCAGTGCTGCCCACTGTGCTGAAGAAGGGCACACATTCCTATGGC